>CM021101.1:798161024-798278384 GCA_007115665.2 Sequoiadendron giganteum
AAGAATCTCTAAAAAAGAAAACAGAAAATTTATATAGGTTCTTCAATTTAATGATACAAATATAGATAAGTGTATGTACCTTAAAGTGGATTTTAGAGTAATGGAAAATGACTTGATGAAAATGAACCAAAAACTAGAATTTTCCCAAAAGGACTTCACAAATTACTAGTTTAGGTTGGGGTAGTTAAATGACCCAGACAATGTAGTGTTAGAAAAATGTCTAAGAGTTTACGCAAAATTAATTTTTTTTGCACCAAAAGGAACTATAAGCATTGAAATAAAAAAAATAGGAAAATAAACATTAGAATTGTGAATAAACATGAGACACGGGATCAAACAATGAACAAAGACACCTTCCACACAAAGAGATCTGCAAAAAAAAAAATACTTTTTATTCCTCAACAAGAAAAACTTACAGAATGAAAAGCTTCCATGAATCTCCAAAGAGACTTCAAGGAGATATGGTCTTGAGTTCAAGAGATAATACAATGAGGGTTGAGTGTTATATAAGAGAAACCCTAAATGATAAATGGATTGGATCATGACAAGTGTTAACATCTCATACAATGAGATAGAATGATCCAATAATAGATCACTTTAGTTAACATAAAATAACACTCCTAAGTTTAGCTTAAGTGCATGAAATGAAGACAAATAATAAATTAAAGATTAATTATTAGCTAATGCATGATTACTCTAACACCCCCTTAATATGAACTTAGGGAGTATCTAAAATCCTAAAAAATAAAGAATGCATGATGGGTCCTGGCAAACAAGACTTAATGAGGTACCCATGTTCAAAAATCCAATCTCTCACAATTAAAAAAAAAAGAGAAATTTTGAATGAATAAGACAACTAAGAGGGGGTGAATTAGTTGTAGCAAATTAAACCTTCAAAACCCTCAATAATAATTAGATTTTCAAGTATTCGTTAAACCCTTATTTTGTTAATGTGATTAAACATGAAATGCAGAAAAGAAAATAAATTGAAATAGCAACACCATACACAAGAGAACACCAGATTTACATGGAAAACCCACTGAAAGAAAATTCATGATGATGATTAGTTCACAATATAAGTAATTGCAAAACTGGTATAAGGGCTCACTTCCAGAATAGGACACACTGTTCAAAAAGGCTCACAACTAGGGCTCACTACCATAGAAAGAAATAAAAGAAGATAGAAGAAGAATGTTACACAAAGAACACTTTCTCAATGCAAAAATGAATCCACCACAATTCTCCAACAATCTTGCAGCCTTTCTTGAATTATTCTTGATTCTTTCAACTCACTTCCTTCAGGAACCCTAACATTGAAATTTGCACTGCTCTGCTCAAATTCACACCACACACTTCACTTGCATTGATCCCGCATCTATCTTGCTTCACATTTCATTCATACATCAACTCACAACAACACCACACATATTTATATCAATCTCAACCTCAAAACCCTTCTCCATTGTCGGCAACTAGTCATTATACATAAAAATTCAAAATAGGTCAGCACCTAAACATTCCTGTGGTGGATAGGAATGAATGCAACCTACAAAAATCCTTAATTAGGACCCAAATAGATCCCAACACACCTCAGCATGCTTCTACAATCTTTGCATCTAGTGTTAACACAAGGTCGGCCAATACCTATGTTAAACACCATAATCATTAAGTACACGCTTTCCTAGATCAATCTAAAACTTCCAAATGATATAATTACTTGAACATGATCTAGAATAATCCACAAATTACTTGAGATTCATCACATACTTCATCCAAGCTCGCATCATACAAGTACTTCAACTCAGAACAACTGGTAAACCTTATTCACATACTGACAAATGAAACTTACTTTGTACAACACCAAATCAAGTAAAATATTGAATACAAAAAGATAAAAACATTATAAGAAACTTCTTGAATCCAAACAACCTGAAGCCAAATATCAGAGAAACTAGAGAAAATACATTTCTCCCAAGCCACATAAAACACCACTGAAAAATTGGTTCACACACTAGTGAAAATATCTCGCTTTGTATAATGATTCAAAAGCACAAATTTTGAATATTGCAACCTCTAACATCCCTGCACAACATATCAAATCCACACAGTCATAGGATCAATATAGAAGAAACATAGAGCATAATACCATAGCACACTATGAACAACTACACAACACAATTTACTTTGTTTATCAAATTTTCTCAAAAGCACTTGGAAACCAAGTACCAGAGACATAATCTCAATTAATTCATTCATTCCAACTCATCTTCATATATTGCATCAAAAAGATAGATCCATGTACTCCCAACACTTCCTCAATATCTTAACTATACATGCACAACCTGCATCAACCTATTTTCCTTTTTCTCACAATTTTATCAATATCCTTGACATCTTCATCATGCAATAACTTCTTTAACACATAGTTGACATTAATGACAACACCAGTGAATAGAATTCATGTTGACATCAATGGAAACACCTCCATACTTACAACAATCTCCCCCTTTTTCATTGATGGCAACACAAGATGTGAAAAACCATCAAAGACAGCATAACAACTCTGAACACACTTTCTTATGATTTCCTTTTTTTCTCCCTCTGAGTAGATAAAAAAATCACATGATACTTTCTCTCCCCCTTTGACATCAATGTAAAAGGATAAAATATTTTGCATTATTCTCCCCCTTTGACACTGAACCAAGATACTTGTTCTAAATACTCCCCCTTAAGAGTACACCCAATCAAATCAACAACTCAATGACAACACATGACACTACATACTCCCCCTGAGAGGTAGTTGTAGACACCTAAAATTGTCCATGTCATAATATTACCTAGTCGATACATGACCTTGTAAAACATCTTGTAATATTTTACCCTAGGTCATTACATTATCCCACTTATCCCAGTTATTCCACTTAATCACCTTCCCAATTAATTAAATAAATCTCATTTATTTAATTAATTCCCCCTTCACATGTCTCAAAATAATTCAAATTAAATATTTGAATTAATCCCTCACTTATTGTCATATTGCAACATGTGTCACATGACTACAACTCTTCACATGCATAAATAATTTAAATAATTTTATTATTTAAATTATGAGATTCCCACTCACATCCTATTTTTACCCCCATTCATTGTGTGTCATAAGCATCTTTTCTTCCAAAATAAATAAAAGAATCTCACTTATTTCCTCACATCTTAATTTTAGCCTCATGTCATAACCCACTTAATGTGAGTCATAGGCACTAAAATAAACTTTTAATCCTAGCCACACATATCACAAATTTGACTTTTAATCTTAGCCATCGAATCAAATCAGCCTTCTCCTATAAATCAAGTCTTTCATAGGCCATTTGGGGGATCTTCTTCTAGCATCATTACTCTACCAAAATTTCTTCTTATTTATCTATTTTGTCTATTATCTTTCATCTCATTGTTATGCTACGAAATTGAGTAATCAACAATCAAACCTTCAAAATCTTGCATTCTCATGCAGGTGGAGAAGAGCAATGGAGATAAATCAAATCTAGCATGGAGATCGATTTGCTTTGCTTTCTTATTTTGATTTTCATGCTAGTGTGTGCTCTATTATGTTTGTTAGGGTTTTTCATTATAATTTGTTTATGCATTTTGCTCTAATATTTTTACCCTAACTACATTTGGTGAACCCAACGCGAATCCTTGGATCTAACTTTCTTTTTTTGCTTGTTTTATTAACTTTTTATTGCAGATCTGCCAGTTTTTAGACAAAACCCAAGTTTTACAAATTTTGTCATATCTTCCAAACGGCTATACATTTTTATACAATATTTTCACGGACGCTTTTAAATCATCTCAAGAGACTACAGTAAAAACATTGAGGGTTTATCATGAATTTTGCAGGAGTTATCATGATTTTATATTTTTTCATAAAATAGTCTTTTTGGCCGCAAATGAATGAATTTTTCAAAAACGTTTACATTTCTGGAAATCTCTTGCAATTTTAATAGGGGTTTGTTTTTTACAGATTTGATTTTGATCTTAAATGAAGTTCTAAATACACCGATCATTATTTTTTGTATGTTTTTCACAAATCCGCATTTTTGAGTGCAAAAAAGGGAATTTTTCTAACTTCTTTACATTTCTGGAAAGCCCTCAGAATATTCGCAGGGGTTCCTTCTTTGAGTTTTTAATTTTCAGATCAATAAAATCTTCAAATAATCAAATCTAATTCGGTTATGTTAAAAACATGTATCTGAAATTGAAATTATCTGATGAGCTTGCTTTTTTTTATGGCTGCATTATAATATCATCTTTTTTATTTTGTAGGTGATCATAAGGAGCTTTAGTAGCAGCAATATCGGTCATACACATCAAATTGGAAAGCGAAAACTTTCGGGTACACTCATTCTATTATCTTTATCTCTCATTTGATCAATCAATCTTGTTTGCAAAACACTTCAATTTGGGGCTTTAAAACAAACATCTTGTTTGCAATCACACTTTAAAATTGAGCTTAAAAAAAAAAAAAACCATTGTCTTCCATCATAAATTTTGACTTTGGATTAAAAATAACAAGTGTTTGAATTGTTTTACACACATTTCTATTTTTTAAAGAGAAATTAACAATTGCGAGTGTGAATCAAGTGTGTGTGATCAAAAACACTTCACTTGGTTCGCTTTTGTCATACCCTTCATAGGAGGCCTGATAGGGGATTTCATCACCCCTATGGACGACCTCAATCAAGGTGTGAATCGAAAGACACGTTTCTTTGAGAGTTAAAATCTTGTCACTCTTGGCTAAGCCCCAAAGAACTTTATACCTTTGGGAAGTGAAGGTGAAGGGTGGGTTACCCCTTTCTCCCGGCTGTGTGGCAAGATTTTTCTTTCAAATTATCCCTAGTCAACCTCGTACATCCTAGCTTAAGACTTGATTGGCCATACCTACTTGACTTGTTCTAGGACTTGTTGGTGTGTCTTCTTCAAGTGTGTGCTTAATCATCACATTCATAATTTCAAATTCAAACTTGCTTATGTGTCTTGCGTGTGTGATTCATGTGTGTACATGTGTAATCATTTGTTTTCAAATTGACATATCAAGCTATAAACACCAACACATAAACATATCATTATAATCATCCCACATCATCATCATCACCCTAATCCTAAGGAAACACTTGCTAAAATGGTCCTAATCCTTAATGATCTTAGTCACAAGCCCAAGGTCATACTTCAAGGAGCCCCTTCACCTAATCATGAAGATAATCCAAAACCATATATCCTCTAAGGTGGGTCAAACTTTGCTCCTAATGATGATGAAAACTTTGTAGATCTTAGTGATGATGAAAACTTTGTTGAAATCTTAGGTCACCTTAATGATACTATTGACAAGGGAAATACCACCCTAAGTTTAGAATCATACACCATTCCATTTACTAGTCCTCCATATCCATCTAATAAAATGTCTATCTCAAAGCACACTAGTCCTACACCAACACCACCATCCAACTTCTCAAGCTCTAATCCATCAACCAAAGAATCCTTTAATGGTTTTCTCCAAAGACTATTAGCACGAAATAGACCATCCCCATGTCAAGCACCCATTAATGAGCTTACCAACGAACCTTTGAATGGCATGTCTATTCTTCCAACTCCATCATGTGATCCACAACCTATTGATCTTATATGTCTAAGTCAAATTCTATCATGCCTTCATGTTGTTGATCATAAAGAGCATACCAAGCCAATTCTAGAGCCTTCCACTTCCATTTCCACTCAAATCCAAGAGCTATGTCAAGAGTATTATCCTAAGCATGAAGAAACATTAACCTCTCATTATAATCAAGATCTAGGCCCTTCTAATGATCCCACTCATAACATACTTGGTCCTATTCATGATGAAGCTTCCCTTTATGATCTAGATCCTACCTATGATCAAGAAGGCCATGATGATCCTCTTATCCAAATTTATGCATTCCATGGTCAAGAGCCTATCATTTCACCTATCCATGAGAAAGAAACCTCCATTTCTCTTATAGATCCCCTACCTAGTCCTCTCCATGATCTTGCATTATCCATTTTTCATGATGAGACACATGCCTCCCAAGTAAATGTAGAAGATAAAACCAATAATGTGGATCTAAATGAGCATAATCAAGATCCTAATGATCCTTTCGTATTCACTATAAACCCCATTTCAAATCCACCAACATGCCTTATTGGTCTATCCATATTTATTCATGAATGTTCCTCCTTAGAACAACAACAACCTTTATCCACTTCACCTTCTTCATCTAACAATGAACTCAAGTCTAGTGTCCAAAACACACCTAGTCCCATTGTCCATCGCATGCTTCATAACATGAACTATCAAGGTAAAGGTTTAGGCCTTCATGAACAAGGTGTTTTGGAGCCCATCCATGTCAAGGTCCCTCTACGCTCTTATGGCCTTGGATATACACCCCAAGGACACCAATCTAAAGATGTTGGTACTTCCTCCATCCATCATAAGTCCTCTTTCCACCATAAATCCTATCATATGCCTAAAACATATGTTGCCATCCCTCCTCCATCATCTTACAAATGTCAAAAGCATGTGACCGTACATCTTCCACCATCAACTTTGCCACCATTGATTCCAACTCCTAATAACCCTCCATCTAATCTACCTCCACTATTCCCAACACCTAATATCCCCATTATCCAATCCCCTTATCCACCTATCCATAAATCCTCTAAAAATTATAATCATGACCAATCAATGCACACATTGTCTAAACATGAAGTTTCCACTCATTCCACCATAACCATGGGATTCAAAAGCAAAAAATTTGATGCCTCTATCTATAAATCAAAAAATATGAAGGCTCCCCATGCCCTAGAACATAAAAGCAAAGAACCAAAGAAAACTCCATCCAAAAATAAATATAATATCATACTTTCAAAAGAAAAGTCCAAAAACAAAATGGTTTGGGTACCTAAGAAAAAAGGAAAACAAGTCAAATGAGGCATCTACATCTCAAAAATCCCAACCATCCACTTCCACCTCACATTCCCACTCTACTCAAAATTCTCATATTTCATCCTACAAGCAAAATAAAATTCATAAAAATACTAAGTCTATGTGGGTACCTAAAGCACTTCATCGCCCATCTCCTAAGAAAACATCTCCATTGCTTCCTACACCCCCTCCACATCAAAAGCTTCAACGTTTATCACAATGTGTGCAACCATTGGTCATGGTTCCCTTCCATTTCACAACGATTCCACATACCTCCATCTCCTCATCCTTCACTCATTATCCTACATATCTCCCCCATCACATTCCTATGGTCCATGCTTTTGGCTAAGCCTCCCATCCATCTTCCCTAGATAATCCACATCATAATCCACCAATCCCTCCATAATCCACATCATAATCCATCATCTACCTACTCCATCTCCCTTTCATGTCATCCCTTACCAACATCTATGAGCATAATGACATTTGACATGGTCCATGAGATGACATCCATCTCTATTGGGACTATCACCTTTCATGGAACTAGACACTTGAGTCCCTCCTATCCATATTCCCCTTCTTTTATCTTTAAAAAAAAAATAGTCAAAAAAAAAAGAAAAAAGAGAAAAAATAAAGAGTAAAGAGAAATCCCTTCATCCAACGGTGAAAACCTGGTAAACAAGCGCCCTGGATAAGTACCATGATGAAAACCTGAAAAACAGGCATCATGTGTAGGTTGATCTTCTATGTCACTTACACTTGGGGGCACTTTGTCTCATCTGCACTATCTATCCTATCATGTCATTTCATATCATATCATTTCCATCCTACCTACCATCTTTATCCATCATACCCATATACTTATCATATTGATTCCATTCATCTTCTCTTCCTCTTTTTGATCTTGATAAAAATATGGGGAAAAATGTTGAAACATGCTTTGGATATCTTTTGATATACCTCATCCTTCCAAACAAGCCTATCATTATCCTAGTGTCATAAGCTTTGTCATGAAGAATCCTAAGTATTGTACCTAGAATGGGGCATGTTATTCCTATGCGACATAGTCTTTGGAGATCACATTATTTCCCTCTTATGATACATACATCCATTTCATTCACTATGACCTATCCTTTTTTATCCATCCATATATCATGAGTCTTTTGTCCCTTATCCTATCACCCACCCTTTCATCCATCAATCCTATCTATTTCCTTGCACCTAGACTTGGTTTTCCCTTGTCATTGGTATCTAGCAAAAAGGCTACCCAAATTTTCATCCATTGACATCTCAAAACATTTCAAAAATCCAAAAAAATCACATAGGCCAAAAATCCAAAAAAAATCAAATATTCCAAAAATCCAAAAAAATCAAAACATTTCGAAAAAATCTAAAAAAATCAAAACATTTCAAAAATCGCCAACAAAAATCCAAGCAATAAAATCAAACCAAATCACTTCAACGCATCAAGTCAACTTCTTCAAATCAATTTTTTCATCAAATTATCTAATCACATCACTTCTTCTAATCAAATCCATTCTTCTAATCAATCACATCACTTCTTCTAATCAAACCCATTCTTCTAATCAATCTAATCATTATCATCAAATCAAATCATTTCTTCATCAATCCAATCAATCAAAATCATTCCAAGTAAATTATTCCTCAATTTAATTCAACAATCATCATCCAAATCTTCAAATCAAGCATCTTCAATCCTTCCAAGCAATAATCCAAATGCAAGTCAATCCTTAATCCATACCAACGAAGCTAATCAATCTTTCCAAATTATCCAATCACATCCTTTGGTCTTGATCCTAATCTTGTTGTAAACCCAATCAATCAGTCAATCATCCTTGTGTTGATCTAGGGATATATCATTCCCCACAATGACAACACTATCATCATCATCATCAATCAATCAATCAATCATTTTGTGTTGATCTAGGGATATATCGTTCCCTGCAATGACAACACTATCATCATCATCAATCAATCAATCAATCATCCTTGTGTTGATCTAGGGATATATCGTTCCCCACAATGACAACACTATCATCATCATCAATCAATCAATTAATCATCGGTTTACAGCTTGACAGGGGCAATACCTTGTTTGTTTTTGTATCATTTGTGCATGCTTGCTTGTGTGTGTTATCATTTCAATTTGCATTTGCATCAAATTTGAATCACTCCTAGCTAATATTCATATCTTGTATCTAGACAAGGTTGTATTATGTTGGGGCATGAGACACATCGTCACCTTGGTCCTTATACCTTGGTGCATAACGTCTAGTGCTATATCAAACATATGATTGCTCACTTTATTGCAGCATAGCATGTCATTTTTTTTTTCATCTCCTTCTTATCTTGTATCATTCATTGTATCCCTCCTTTAATTTCGAGAGCATATATGTGTTTTTCCAACCCACCTATCCTCTCGAGGGGGCATTATCATCATTATCATATCTTATATCATCATCCCATTTCTTCATATCTTTTGCATCATCATATTCTTCTATCATCCCTTTCCTTCATTCACCTTACTCCTCACTTCTTCAAGTGGTTGGGGCATCATATTTTTTTTCATCTATCCATACCTTATCCTCTTTGAAATGATGTTACTCAACATAAATCTCACCATCTCGAACATCATCTCAAAGAGGGGCAAAATGTAGACACCTAAAATTGTCCATGTCATAATATCACCTAGTCGATACATGACCTTGTAAAACATCTTGTAATATTTTACCCTAGGTCATTACATTATCCCACTTATCCCAGTTATTCCACTTAATCACCTTCCCAATTAATTAAATAAATCTCATTTATTTAATTAATTCCCCCTTCACATGTCTCAAAATAATTCAAATTAAATATTTGAATTAATCCCTCACTTATTGTCACATTGCAACATGTGTCACATGACTACAACTCTTCACATGCATAAATAATTTAAATAATTTTATTATTTAAATTATGAGATTCCCACTCACATCCTATTTTTACCCCCATTCATTGTGCGTCATAAGCATCTTTTCTTCCAAAATAAATAAAAGAATCTCACTTATTTCCTCACATCTTAATTTTAGCCTCATGTCATAACCCACTTAATGTGTGTCATAGGCACTAAAATAAACTTTTAATCCTAACCACACATATCACAAATTTGACTTTTAATCTTGGCCATTGAATCAAATCAGCCTTCTCCTATAAATCAAGCCTTTCATAGGCCATTTGGGGGATCTTCTTCTAGCATCATTACTCTGCCAAAATTTCTTCTTATTTATCTATTTTTTTCTATTATCTTTCATCTCATTGTTATGGTGTGAAATTGAGTAATCAACAATCAAACCTTCAAAATCTTGCATTCTCATGCAGGTGGAGAAGAGCAATGGAGATAAATCAAATCTAGCATGGAGATCTGTTTGCTTTGCTTTCTTGTTTTTATTTTCATGCTAGTGTGTGCTCTATTGTGTTTGTTAGGGTTTTTCATTATAATTTGTTTATGCATTTTGATCTAATATTTTTACCCTAACTACAGTAGTCACCAACATCAGTCCAAAAAAGAGATAGATCCACTAGACGGATGCATCTCCATATGCATCTAGTTCAAACAGGGAGGGGTAATAATCCCCAACTTCTCCCAAAGATACTCAAAAGTATCCTTAGGAATAGTCTTAGTAAATATATCAATAATTTGATCCTTTGTAGGTACATGCTCAAGTTTCACTTCATTTTTCATAACCTTTTCTCTCATAAAGTGATACCTCATAGATATATGCTTTGTCCTTGAATGCATCACTGAATTCTTTGAAATGTCAATTGCACTTGTATTTTCACACAAGATAGATACAAGTTCATCATATACAACTCTGATATCCTTCAATATATGTCTCATCCACAAAACTTGTGTACAACATGATACTTCTACAATATACTCAGCCTCTATACTAGATAAAGAAATTGAATCTTGCTTCTTGCTCAACCATGACACCAATCTACATCCAAGAAAGAATGCACCACCACTTGTACTTTTTTGGTCATCAACACAACCAACCCAATCTGCATCTGTATAAGCACTTAATGTGAAATCAATATCCTTATGATACCACAAGCTATAATCTGAAGTGCCTCTTAGGTATCTAAATATCCTCTTTACTTTTGCACTATGTGCTTCTTTAGAATCTTCTTGAAATCTAGCCACAAGACAAACTACATGCATGGTATCCAATCTAGTAGTAGTTAAGTATAACAGTTCACCAGTTATAGATCTGTATTTTCTCTAATCAACCTTAGGTGAATCATCATCTTTTCTCAATTTACAACTAGTCACCATAGGAGTGCATACCGGTTTGGAGTCATCCATTCTAAACCTCTTCAACATCTCTTTGACATAATTAGACTATGAAATGAAAATCCCTTTATCTATTTGATTGATTTGTAGCCCAAGGAAGAAATTCATCTCCAGAAACATTGCTATTTCAAACTATTTTTGCATCTCTTCAACAAATTTCTTACACATAGCTTCATTTCCACCAAAGATAATATCATCCACATATACAACCACTATCAAGATCGTGTCTCCCTCGATTTTGAAGTAAAGGTTACTATCTGTGGTGCCCTTACTGAATCTTTGTTGTAACAAATATTTCTTCAATCTTGCATACCAAGCTCTAGGAGCTTGCTTCAATCCATATAGTTCCTTCTTCAATTTACATACTATATCTAGTTGATCTAACAATTGAAATCCTTCTGGTTGTTCCATGTAAACTTCTTCCAATTCACCATTCAAAAAAGTAGACTTCACATCCATTTGATAAACTTTAAAGTTTTTATGTGCTACAAATGCCAAAAACTTTATGATAACTTCCATCCTAGCCACAAGAGAAAATGTCTCCTCAAAGTCTATACATTCCACTTGTGAGTAACCCTTACAAGTCTTACCTTATTTATCGCTACTTCTCCATTCTCATTCAACTTGTTTTTCAATACCTACTTAATTCAAATTGTGTTCTTGTTTGCCGATCTAGAGACTGATTCCCAAGTCTAATTCTTTTCTATTTGCATAAGTTCTTCTTCCATTTCCTTCATCCAATGTTCATCCTTGCATGCTTCACTCACTATTTTAGGTTCAAATTTAGAAATTAAACACAAATTTACCTTAGCTTCAACAAATTTTCTTCTTGTCAATACACCTTTCCTTTTGCCTCCAATGATTTCATCTTCAAAATAATTCTTTTGCAGATACTTAGGGGTCTTAGGGGTCTTCTTCAGAGCTTCTTCTTCTTCATTCTACACTTATTCTCTATTCTGCAATCAGGTTCATCTAACACATATCCATCCACTATAATTGAATTTTGCAAGTTTTCATCAACCTTAACATTTTCACTTTCAACAATCTTTCTAAACCTTTTGTCGTAGCATCTATAAGGTTTTAGTTTAGTAGAATATCTGAGGAAGGCACCTTCATGATACCTTGCATCAAACATTCCTAAGATTTATTCTTCTCTTTTGATATAACATTTTCTTCTAAATACTCTAAAGTACTTAACAGTAGGAATCCTTTCAAACCATAGCTCATAGGGAGTCTTTGTGTTGTTAGCTTTAGCTTGAACTCTATTAAGTATGTAAACGGTAGTATGAATAGCTTCTCTCCAGTATAATTCTAGTATATTTTTCTCTTTCATCATAGTTATAGAAATCTCTTGAATCATTTGGTTTTCCTTTCAACAAATCCATTCTATTGAGGAGTTCTAGGGGCAGAAAGATGTCTCTTTATTCCATGAACTTCACAAAACATGTTAAACTCATTGGAGGTGAATTCACCTCTTTCAGACCTCAAACATTTGATTTTTTAGATCCATTTCATTCTCAACCATCACTTTAAATGCCTTGAATTTATCTAATGCATCAAATTTCTCTCTAAGAAATGTAACCCATGTCATTCTAGAATAATCATCAATTAAAAGCATAAATTACCTATCACCTTGTAAAATTATCAACCTTATAGGACCACAAATATTTGTATGTACTAATTTCAGTAGTCCAATAGCATATTGTTCCTTTCCCTTAAAAATACTCCTTGTTTGTTTTCCAAATTGACAACTCTCACAAACAAAATTGATAGGCTTTGTGATTTTTGGTAGGTCTCTCGCTGCATGAACTAAACTAATCCTTGCTAAATTATCAAAATTCATGTGACACATCCTCTAGTGCCATAACCAACTGTCACTAACCTAAGACATAAATCAATATCCATAAGCACCCTTAAGCCAATAAATGTTTCCATATTTTATCTTACCAGTAGCAATCAAGTTTCCAAACCCTTTTATGATCCCACATGTTTCATCCTTAAACACCACATTGTATCCCTTGCTACACATTTTTCCAACACTGAATAGGTTATGCCTTAAACCCTTAACATAGTAAATATTGTCAGTGTTATTCTTTCCATCAAAACTGATTGAACCTATTCCATAAATCTTAGCTCCTGAATCATCTCCAAATTTAGCTAATCCTCCATCATATTTTTCAATTTTAACAAAATTACTCTTGTCTTCAGTCATGTGATTAGAACAACCACTATCAACAACCCATTAATTCTTATATTTTTTAACATGAAAAGCAAATACCAAAGTACCTTCTTCTCCAGATCACTTTCCTTCACACAACTTTCAAAGTTAGTAGAACCAGGTTCTTTTTAATAGCCAAGAACAAGTATTCATTTTAATCAAAGTCTCCATAGTTAGATTCATCATCATAAATTCTAGCATCTTCTCTCACATAATAAGCTTTCTTAATCATCTTTCCTTTATTTTCCTTTTTCTTATTATTTATAGCTCTTTTTAGACATCTAGAAGCATAATGACCTATACCACCACACCTAAAATATTTGAAAGGTAATTTACCTTGGTACTTACCAATGCCCTTCTTCATTATTCCTACAAATTTATCTTCCACATCATCAAGATATTCCTTATCTGAGTCTTCAACCTTTTCTGATATCCCAGCCTTGAAAGCCGACTCTACAATTGTACCCTTTTTCAAGCCTTTTTTCCTCATTTCAAAATAAGTTAGTGTACCAATCATCTAATCTCTAGAATAAGTATCAAGATTTTATATTTCCTTAATAGCAGATACCTTCTCACTATAAGCATCAGGAAGAGGTCTGAGAACTTCCTTTACAAGTTTAGATTCTTTGACTTGTGCACCAAGACCTCTCATTGTGCTCACCAGTTCATCAACTCTTTGCATGTAGATTTTGATTGTTTCATCTTCGAACATATGCAGGGTCTCAAATTGTGCCTTCAAGTTATGAAACTTTGCTTGTTTGAATTTCTCATCCCATTCACAAATTCTTTCTAGCTTATCCCAAACTTTTTTAGCACTCTTCAAACTCATAAATTTTAGCAATTAAGTATTTGAAAGTCTATTCACAATAATAAATCTTTCCTTAAAATTGATCCCATGTGCCTTGATCTTTGCACTTGTACCTATACCATTCAAAGGTGGAGTGTATGCAGTCTGATAAGCCTTTTCAATCTCAAATCCCTAATCTAACAATAACCTTCCATCTTTGTCTTCTAGAATGCATAATCCATGTCATCGAATCTAGGACATTCCAAAGTAACATTGTTCACCATCCCAAATCTACCTGGAGTGGTTACTCTCTTCTCCAAGGAACCTTTCTCTGATACCAATTGTTGAATGAACAAGACAACTGAGAGGGGGGTTCAATCAGTTGTAGCAAATTAAACCTTTAAAACCCACAACAATAATCAAATCCACAAGCATTCATTAAACCCTTATTCTGTTAATATGATTAAACATGAAATGCAAATAAAAAAAACTAAAATCACAACACCATACACAAGAGAACACCAAATTTACATAGAAAATACAATGAATTAAAAACCACGATGAGGATTAGCTCATAATATAAGTAATAGAAAAGCTGGTATAATAGGGCTCGATATAGAATAAGGCACATAGTCCAAAAAGGATCATAACTAGGACTCACTGCCACAAAAATAATAGAAGAAGATAGAAGAAGAATGTTACATAGATAACACTATCTCAATGCAAAAATGAATCCACCACAATGCTACAACAATCTTGCAACCTTGCTTGAATGATTTCAGATGTCATTAGCTCACTACCTTCAGGAACCCTAACACTAAAATTTGCACTGCTCTAATCAAATTTGCATCACACACTTCACTTGCATTTATCTCACATCTATCTTGCTTCACATTTCATTCATACATCAACTCACAACAACACCACACTTAGTTATATCAACCTCAACCTCAAATCCCTTCTCCAATTTTTGCAACTAGCATTTATACATAAAAATTCAAAATAGATCAGAACCTAAACATTCCTGTGGTGGATAAGAATGAAGTTGGCCTACAAAAGTCCTTAATTAGGACCGAAATAGGTCCCAACACACCTCAACACGCTTCTACAAGCTTCCCATGTAGTGTTAACACAAGGTCGGCCAATACCTATGTTAAACACCATAATCATTAAGTACACGCTTCCTTAGATCAATATGAAACTTCTAGACAACATAATTCACTTGAACATGATCTAGAATAATCAAAAAATTACTTGAGATTCATCACATACTTCATTCAAGCACGCATCATACAAATACTTCAGCTTAGAACAACTATTAAACCGTATTCGCATACTGACAAATGAAACTTACTCTGTACAACACCAAATCAAGTAAAATATTAAATACAGAAAGATAAAAACATTATAAGAAACTTCTCAAATCCACACAACCTAAAGCAAAACAATGTAGAAATGTGGAGAAAATACATTTATCCCCAACCATAGAAAACACTATTGAAAATATCTCACTTTCTACGACGATCCAGAAAACCAAACTCTGAATATAGCAACCTCTAACATCCCTGATGTAGATATGCATGTAATCAAAGGATGGAGAAGGAGAGCATAGGGAAGAGGAGAGGAGGGAGAAATTTTAATTCTAGAGATGATTCAAATGGAGAAGGAGAGGATGTAGAGGACATGAATGGTTCACTGTTGGGAGGCGTTGGCGACGGAGAAGGAGAGGATGCAGAGGATGTGGATGGTTCGTTGCTGGGAGGCGAATGGCAACTTGTGGTTGGACTGGTTTTTGTTGCCCTATTAGGTTGTGATGGCTTCATTTTGTTTTCTGCCTTCTTCCAGTTGGGTGGTGGTGGTGCAGAGCAAGTTGTTGGCATCCAGTTGGGAGGCGAAAAATTTGATTCTTAGTTAGGATGGGATGGAGGATGTTGCTATTCCTCTGGTTTCTATTTTCTTTTTGGCATTCCCTTTGCATTTCTTCTTGAGGGTTCTAGCTTTGGTCTTTGTTGGGTACACTTCTTTTTCCTTACAGATGGTGAGTCTGTGCTTTGGGTTTTTTGAGGAGGATTAGTTGGAGGATGGGCTTATTTCTGGTCATATTGGGTGTAATGGGATGGCTTGGGTACTATTTTTGCTATCCTATTCTCTTTTTGGTTTCTTCTTAGCTTCCCTCAGCCCCTCTTTGTTGTCTATTTAGTGGTGCCTTTTTAATGTCTTTCATTGTTGGGTTGTGATGGATTCATGTTGTTTGCTTCCTTCTTCCAATCGGGTGGTGGTGGTGCAAAGAAATTTGTTGTCATCTAGTTGGGAGGCAACATATTTTCTTCTTCGTTGGATTGGGATGGAGGATGTTGTTGGTCCTCTCGTTTTTGTCTGCTTTTTGGCCTACCTTTTGTGTTTCTTCTTGCGGGTTCTGGTTGTGGCCTTTATGGGGAGCATTTATTTTTCTTTACAGTTGGTGACTGTGTGTTATGGGTTGTCTGAGGAGGTTTGGTTGGAGGATGGGCTTATTTTTGGTCCTATTGGGTGTAATGGGACAACTTGGGTGCTCTTTTTGTTGGCCTTCTCTCTTTATGGTTTCTTCTTGGCTTCCCTCAGCCCCTCTTTACTATTTGTTTGGTGGCACCTTTTTAGCAGCTCTTGCTCTGGGTGTTTCGTGGTTGTTGTTGATTTCCCTCTTGTGGCCTAGTAGTGCTTCCCATTGGTTGGAACTATGGAGTTTTGGCCTATCTTTGGCTCTGACTGGCATGATGGGGTTGCTTGGGTTTTTAATGGTTTGGTTGTCTCTTAGTTTCCTTCTTGTTTGGGTTGTTTCCTTTTCTCTTTTGGGTCTCATTTGCTTCTACTCTCTTTGGGCTCGGATCTTTTGAGTAGTTGTTGGTTTGGTTCTTTGTCTAGGTTGTTTCCAGATTGGGTTCTCTTGGTTGGGTTGTTTCCTAATTCCTTTCTCATAGCCTTGTTATTCTTGGAGTTGGAGTCTGTCTCTATTGCCTTTGTGCTGAAGCAGAATGGTTTGTTTGAGTTTTTGCTGCTGGAGTTTTCTATGGATGATTCGGGTTCTTTGGCTTCTCCTTTTTGATACGAGCTAGGTGGGTTTCCAAGTTTCTCTTTTTGTCCCAACGAGCTGATCTCCCTTATGTTCAATGGTTTTCTTTTGAAGATTGTTGTTTGCAGGAGTTGGCTTCTTACCAAGTTTTTCCTAAGGGTGGTATATAGCTACTTGTTTTGTTGTTGCTTTGGCCTTCTTCCTGGATCCTATGGAGGTGGATTCAGCTCCTATGGAGGTGGAGTTGGGGGGAGATTGTCTCTAGCTTCCTTGAAGTTGTTGATCCTACTAAGTTGGACACTTCTCCTATGGAGGTGGAGGTTGAGGGTGTTGGAGTCTTCTTGTGGTAGTGGATGTGGTGGGCATATCATTCTCTCCTATAGATGGGAGCTCCTTATTATTGAGGTGGTGTCGGAGTTGGCTTGCTGGTTCGATCAGTGGCTTTATGCTCAGTGGTTTGGTGTGCTCTCCATCTCCCCTATTGAGGTGGGGTTTTTGGATTTTCTCACATTTTTGCTTAGGGGGTTGATGGTGTCTTACACCGTTATGTTGATTATCTTTCTTGGCTTAGTGGTGTCTTCCATGAGCAATTTATTTGTTGATGCCTAGCAGATGCAAGCAGGTTCTTTGTGTAGCTAAAAGGGTTTCTAGTCTCGGTTCAAACCAGGTTGTTTAAGGGTTTCAGTCCCTTGCTTGTTTGTAAGTTTCAGCATGTAGTCATGTTAATATTTTAGAGGTCGTTGTAGAGTTGTTGTTGGTTTATGGTTTATCTCATTTGTAGCTTACTTTCCTTTGTACTAGGTTCTGGGCCCCATCAAAACCCATTTTTTACCTCTAATCAAAAACATCCCTGAACAACATATCATATTTTCACAGGCATAGGATCAATACAGAAGAAATTTGAAGCATAATACCAAAGCACACTATGAACACCTACACAACACAATTTACTATGTTTATCAAATTTTTTCAAACGCACTTGGAAGCCAAGTACTAGAGACATTATCTCATCTCATTACTTCATTCCAACTCATCTTCAAATACTGCAACAAAAATATATCTCCATGTTTACTCATAACACTTCCTCAATATCTCAACTATACATGCACAACCTGTATCAACTCGTGTTCCTCTTTTTCACAATTTTCTCAATATCCTCAACATATTCATCATGCAATAACTTCCTTAACACACAATTGACATCAATGACAACACCAGTCAATAGACTTCTTGTTGACATCAATGACAACACCTCCATACTTGCAACAAGAACCACATGGGAATAACTCCTCTCCAAAAGAGAGAAAGGTGGATGAAGGACTAATAAGCCTCCAACCAAAACAATGTCCCAAAAAAGAGGAACATGAAGAACATCACTGGTGATAAGTTGTCTTCTACAGATGAGTGTAGTGGGAGTGACTGCCAGACAATTCCTATATCGATAAGTTGTCTTCTACATTATGAGTGCAGTAGCAGTGACTGTCAAACAACTCCTACATCAATAAGTTGTCTTCTACATATGAGAGTAGTGGGAGTGACTTTCAGACAAATCTTAGGTGTGTGCACAAAAGATGAATGATATTGTGTTGAAATGAATAACCTCCTCTACAAAAAATGATTATCGAGATCAAGAAGACATTAATATGCATGATTTCCCCCAATGACACTACTCGAATCAGATGGAAAAAAAATCCAAACATCTGAAACTCGAAGATACAAATGGAAAATGAAACTGCATGAGTGACCCCAACAACACTACTCAACATATAAGATGCAAGTTGAAAATACAAGTACTAATAGTCTGAAAACATTGATTAAATTAAAATGGAAGGTCACCTCTAGAAATAGAGATCCAAAAGTGTCCATATGGTAAATGCTCCATCTCATCAAAATGCATGGATAACTAGCCAATGCATCTACCTAGAACATAGGAACAAGAACTAGATACATAGATCACTCAAAAAATGAACCAAAGAAGCATTTGCACCAACAATATTGTTATGCCTTGCATAACCACCCCATTTCTTTTGTTTTGGTCAAAATGGGTCCCCCTTGTTTTTGTTTTCCTTGGTGTTCTTGTTTGGGTCTTAGGAGTTATTATTTTTCCTCCTAAGTCTTTGTTTCTTTTGTTTTCACGGGTTCAAAATGCGGAGCGAAAACAGACTTAGAACTTTTGACAAAGTTCTTGATCCAGTTTTCGTTCTGGTCTTGGGTTTGTTTCTTGCCTTGTCCATTTCTTTGTTGGTTTGTTTTTCGTGGGCTCTTGGGTTGTTTCTCCCTTTGTTTTTCTTTTGTTTCACCTCTTTGTGTTTTTTTTCCTTTTGTCGGGAGCGGACCCGGAGTCAAATCCGAACCTGGAACTTTACAAAGCTCCATATCTGGATTTGGTCCCGATCCCTCCCTATTT
The DNA here is from genome assembly GCA_007115665.2 of Sequoiadendron giganteum. Taxonomy (NCBI): domain Eukaryota; kingdom Viridiplantae; phylum Streptophyta; class Pinopsida; order Cupressales; family Cupressaceae; genus Sequoiadendron; species Sequoiadendron giganteum. The sequence continues at coordinate 798,180,834 of CM021101.1, forward strand.
CTTTTGTCCTTTCCCTTAACGTGGAACTGGAGATGGGTCTGGAACAAAATTTGGAACTTTGACAAAGTTTTTGGTTTTGTCCCTACTTCACTTTCGCTTTCGTTTCACTTCTGATATGCGGTGGTTGTGTATTCACTTTCGCTCTAATTCTACCCCTGACCAACCGCAATAATTACATTAATTACAGCCTCCTCACACACGTGAAATGGTTTTTAATAAGTTTAATCAAGGTTATTTGTCTCATTACAATTATCTAAAGCATTTTAACAAGCCAAAGCTGAAGTAATTTGAAGAGGAGCGTGATTTTTTTGCGGGCGAGCATTCGTGAGCAAATTCCAGTCGAGTTTCTGTTATGTTTGTTCTCTATGCATTTGTGGGGCTTTTCTCATGGATCTTTGTTTGCTTTCGTTTGTATTTTCTTTGTTTTGTTTACATTTGTTTTATGTTTTCCATTTGTCTTTCATTTTCATTTGTTTTTGTCTTGTCTGTTGTCATTTTCTTCATTCTTGGGGGTGTTTCTATTCCACCATGCCCTAGTTTCAATTAGGGCTCCCTTGTGAAGGGTTCTAGTATTTAAAAAGATTTTGAATCTTTCTCTCAACCCTTTCTGATCTTGTGCCTATGTCAGTATTACTAATTTAATTAGGGGTTTTGATGCCCTAGTTTTAATTTAAGTCGATGGGTCGTACGAGTTAGGGTTTGCATGTCGCACCTTGTTTGCATAATTGACCTTGCTCACTCGATCCAGGTTTCATTTGTTTGAGCGGATTTTATCCTGCCTCCTCGAGCCTTTTTTAACTTGAGTCCAAAATGATGTAGGCATATGGGGAGAATTCATTTCACCATGGTAGTCCATAGCGGAACCGGATCTGAAAACAAAATCATCCAATGAACTTTCACCTAAGAGTTTGGTTCCGAAAAATGATTTTTCTCCCGGTAGGTTCCAATTTTGAATCCGGTCCCACTAGGTTTATCAGAACCGGATCACTGAAAGATATGATATATTGGAACTTTTGAAAGTTCCAGTGTCTAATCCGGTCCCGGTTCTGGTTCTAATTTTGTTACCTTTCAGCTCTCTAGCTCCTGATCTTCTCTCAGTCCCTCTTCTGCCAAGTTTTAAATTTCACTAAATATAGAGGGTTACCTAGGGAAGAATAGAGAGGTATGAAAGGTGACATTTGCAATGTTGATTCTTATGCCTTCTATTGATCTAATCTAGGATTTTCTTGCAGGAGTAAACAATGTTGGCAGAATCTGAAGATGTTTCACAAAAGGAAGGGAAATTTTTTGAAAGCTCAAAAGGATTAAAACAAAAGAAGATAAAGGTGGAGAAATTGCCTTACACCTTGAGATATAAACACCAAGATACTACTCTTACAGCTAGAAAGTTGGATTCAAAATGGGTTGACATTACAAACACTAATTTGGGGCCATTCAACTGTGAGGAGCTAATTGTAGATACTTTCTTAGAGGAGGTCATTGGAAGGACTGCAAGAATAGCCCAATCTGGATTGACACATGTCACACTCTTCCCCTTATTAGTTAAGTGTCTAGAGCTTATATTGATATCAACAGGGGCTTACAATCCAGTATCAAGGCAATGTATGGACCTCCAGGGGAATGTGATCATTGATCTATCTCCACAAATGATGAAGTTTGTGTTCAATGCACCTACCCCCAAGAACCCCAAGCAATTAACTGAAGTAGAGGCATTGTGGTTATTCAATAAGGACAAGGAATCTAATAGGTCCCACATGAACAAAAAATAGGTGAAGATTGAGAAGAAGTCCTTAACCAAGGTTCCTGAACATCCCAAGAGGGGAGACTTCCAAAAGGATATTGATGACCTGATCATGATGCTTTCCAAGGTGTTTAAAGAAATACTCTGCATACTTTAAGGAATGGATGTTTCCATTCATTGAAACCATTTTGAATGGTAGGCAATAGTTTGATTGGGGGACCATTTTGTTAGATAATTTGCACAACCAGATGCTCAAGGTGGGGAAAACAAAGAATTTATTTATGACTTCTTATGTGGTATATTCAGCTGCAAGTATGGGCGTATTCCCTGGATTGAATGCAGTGGCCATATTGGGAGAAGCTCCTGGACAAAAGAAGGCATGGGAGCATTATGATTAGTTGACCCTACAAACATCAGATATACATTATAGAAGGGTCAATGATGCATTCCTTTATGTCATTATTAACTGATTGATAGGAGATGTTTGATATAGGATGAGTAAGGAGGCTACAGCCCTCATTGTTGAATGGGGACACTGGTATATCCAGCACCCCAAGTTCTCTTAATTTAGGTTGGTAGGTTTTGATGGACATCCTCATCGACTGCCAAGATGTTTTAGTAATAGGATTGTTCTTATGGAATTCATATATCAGGCTATAGGAATCAATACAATTTTTTCTAATAAACACAAGCTTGGATGCCACAAAGTTCCCATGAAATTGGGAGAATATTGTTGTGTTCACAATTTGGCTACAAAGGCAGTGTGTGAAGAGTTAAGTTATTTAAATTTGAGATTGTATACATTCTAAAAACACTTTGATCCAAAGCATAAGATGAATGGTTTGAATCCCACCATTTTTTATAAGCATTATAACTTGTTCGAGGATTTTTGGATAGATTTGTAGGATGACTATGATGTAAGGAGAAGGAACTATGATGGTTGACCATCCTGCAAATGATTTAATATGGGGTAAAGGAAGACATTCCTGATACACTGTCAGATGATGGTGTAGCTTTGGACCCCAGGTATGAAGCAGAGAAGGTAGGCACCAAAAACTTGGACCCAATAAATTGGGATGAAGAAGAATTTATAGATATTAAACAAATATCCAGGACAATAATCGATAGGAGTATCTAATGAGTGGTAATTAGAATAAGGGATCCAGAAGCTCAATCCTCAAAGAAGAGGAAAACAAGAGGTACCCAAGGTTATAGGAGAAATAAGAGGACAACCCCCAAGGAACAATTGGAGTATTATCCTCCTAGCTTTTGGAGGAGATGTTGATTCAAGAGAACCTACTCAATAAACCCATGAATCACAAGGTGTGGGGACCACAATAGCTAGAGAAGGATCCTCATCTCAACCTTCTCTCCCTAAAACACTTATTGAGGAAGTACCTGTAGGGACCTTACATGAGAAAGCTGAAACTCTTGGGGGAAAGGAAAAAGAAATTGAGATTCATGATATAAACATTGATTTGGAGGCCACACAATCAAATAATGAGCCTCTTGTGACTACATCTATTGAAGATGTTGAAAATGTTGGGACCAAGCATGTCCTAACTCCAGAGGACCAATGGAAACTTTTTGAGGAAGAAAAGAAGGATGTTGATGCCAAAGAACAAGATGATGCACTTGCAAAACAACAAGAATTGGATGCCAAAGAACAAGCTAATATACTTGCTAAGTAGCAAGAATTGGAAGCTGGAGAAAAAACTAAAAAGGCTTGGCAGAAGAAAGAAAAGGAAGACCTTGAGGCCAAAGCTAAAGCTATAGAGGAGGCCCAAGTAAAGAAAGAAGAAGAAGAGCTCTTGTTAAAAATAATAGAGGAAGAAGAACAAGCTAAACAAGAACAAGAAGCGGCCAGAATGTGGGAGAAGGTTAAAGAATTAGAAAAACAAAGGGATGACATGTTGGAAGAGAGGAGATTGGAAGAAGAAAGAGAGAAAGTTGAAGCTGATAGGTTAGCCAAGGAAATGGAAGGAAAGGAGCAACAACAAGAGGTTAATTCTCAACCTAAGGTAACACTTTGTAAACCCCTCTCTTCTGCCACTTCTTCTTCACAACAAGTGGTTACTCCTCCTGCTACCCAAACATGGTTAAAGCTAAAATTAGAGAGGAAAAAGATAGTCCAACCTCAGCCCCTAAACTGGGATGATATTATGAAGGAAATTGAGAAGGAGAAGCCCAAGAAAGAGGCTCAAGTCCTTCATTCCACCAAATTGGCAGATGTTGGTGAAATTGTAGTTGAATGTGCCATTCCTATAGTTGACAAGGATAAACAGGAGATGCAGTTGAGTGATTATCAACTAGGCACTATGAACTTAGGGAGACCTACAAGGAACCAAAAAATGGATCTCATTGATAGTGTGGCATCTTCCACTAAGTAAAGTATGATGAAAGATAAGCAAATGAAGGATGAGCTCAAAGCTCAATTGGATCAATTGCATAAGTTCTTGAAGGACTTATCTTCTCCTGTTTCTTTGCAATCTATTTCTCTTGAGACACCAATTTTGTTGAGTAAGAAAGAAGTCGATGATCTTTTTGAGATGAGAAGTAAAGTAGGGATGTTAGACAGATGGACTAATAGGTTGAACCAAGAAGTGGAGGAACTGCTTGTTGAAAGTCATAAGGTTCATAAAGGTGTAGAGGTATTGGTCAATGATATGACTGCATATGCTGAGACCCTCAGGAAATAAGAGGAAGAATATAGAGAACATGTTAAGAAATTGAAAGAAATTAATAAGTTACCTCAACAAACACTTCTAGAACAATCCATCCTTGAGGAAGGTAATGAGGATTTTATTGATAAAACTATTAACATTATCATATTTCGGTCTTCATTTATTTTTGCACATAGGAATGAAGTGCAACAAGTTAGCAAGGATTTGATAGATCAAATTGTGGAGTTAGAGGAAATTATAGCTATGATTGTGAATGAAGATGTCCCTGTGAAGGATGGTTTCCCTATTGATGAGCTGAGGAACAAATGGAATAGTAGATTCCAAGAGTTAGTACAAAAGGGAGATGATGATGATGATCTGTTAATTGATAGGTTCATGGATATAAAAAGAAGTATTGAAGATTGCTCAGAAGGAGCTTACTAAGTTGGATGAAATACAAAAGTTCACCTCTGCTGAATTGAAAAGAATATTTTTTTAAGAAAATTGGGTAGATGGTTCGGATATAGATATACTTAAACAAGAATTGGATAGTTATGATGAGTATCTACTTGAGCAGAAGACAGAGGGGTGAAGTAGTTATGGAATATCCCTTTTTGAATGAAGCATCAAATGATATGGCTTGCCGGGTAGCTCTCTCCTACTTTTCAGGAACATGACACAAGTTCAATTGAGGATCCCCAACAGTTCGACCTCCTCCCTTTGCTTGCAAATTTTTGATAAGGAGTTATCAGTTGTTAACTAAAGATCATAATAGGCAATTGCCTCATTCAGCCCCAGTTACTCCTTGATTTATGGACCTCAATTTTGATAGGAGGAATTAGTGTTAAACATGTCTATATGTAGAATTTCTCTCGATATTGTAAGGGTCAGCTGATTGAAATCAATATTAGCTGCCTAAAAGAGAGATCTAGGATAATTTTACAGTTTTTAAGAATTTTTTTAATTTTTTTAATGCAAAGATACTTAGACATTTTTACAAGTTTTAATACAATTTATGTTATTTCCTGAATGAGTTTAATGGTAATGGTGGTGAACAATATTCATTGGTATGCCAATGAATGTTGTGAATAAATGTCTCTTATTTGATGAAAATCAATAGAAGATTTTGAATCTGAGACTATTTCATTGAGTTATTTATGAATGAAAATTTCATTGTGTTTATTGATCTACGAATCTTAGTAATGAGTTGATGATGTGTTCTTGTTTGATCTTGAAGTTTGGTGATGATGAATGATTGTATGTCTTGAATTAGCACTATGAATGAATGCAATGGTGTAGAGTATTATGTGGATTGTATCATTCTATGGTTTTAGTTGTTTGAACGAAATGCTCATTATGAAGTTTATATGCTTGAATTAAAGGAAATCTATATTTATGTTTTATTGTCCTACGCTATGTTCTATCTTTTTTTGTTTATTTATACCCCCAAACGTTAAATTAGTTCATACTATTCAGTTTGTACCCTTTTACCAGTAGGCCCTTTGAATATTACAGTTGCATAGGCCACTGAACAATGTCAGCACAGTTGAGAACCAACTACAGAGACCTTGGAAGATAGGTAGATTTAGGTTATTTATCTTTTTCAAGAGAATAAGAGTAGCAATATTCTATTTTAACGTTGTTGTGTTACTTTGACCATCAACAAGTATAAACCCCCCCGCCCATAATGCGAAAAGGGAGATACAAGATAAGTACATTGAAATTGAGTGTCATCAAGAAGTGCATGTAGGAGAGCCAAGAACATATTAACATGTATAAAAGAATACTTACAAATAAAAGGGTTTGAAAACTAGGTCACACACACATGAGGCATGAATCACAAATTTGATGTTGTCGTGAAAGAAACACTCACTTGATAAAGGTGTGATGGAAAAACAAAGGCACTCACAACCCACCCATGACACTTTATATCATAATGCGAGTATAATAAGCACAACAAAATGTGTCAAATCCACAAAAAAGATACACCATAATGGCACTTTATCTCAATGTGTCTACAAAAGAGAATGTTCTTACAAAAAATGTCTACAATACCCAAATAGGACAAAATACTAAAAATACAAATAGAATAGCCAAAAATAAGTAATCACACACAAACAAGAAGTTTTTGGGAGCTAAAACGTCTAAGTAATTCACCAAAATGTGAAAACACAAAAAACTAAAAAAAAATGTACCTAGATAAAAATATGGAAAAAGTGCATGGATGGTTGTGAAGAGCTCTAAAATATCATCCTAAAGCCACTAAAATCATGAACAACAGAGAAATGGTCAAAATTTATGAGCTTGAGAGTGAAAACAACACCTCTAGCTTCAACAGGTTGTAGAATGCACCAACAAAAAAAATGGTAATGAGATCCACATCACTAGAAAGTTGACGGAACTAGTTTTCCAACAATATCTTGTTTGCTCAATGTCAATATCGTACACCCATGTCATGGCCAAAAAAAATCTCTTTTAGGGCACAAAGAGGGCTTGAAGGGGTGTATGGTACAAGCCATGTACCATTGACATCATATGTGTTCCAAGCTCGAAATATTCCCTTGCCACAACCAAAAAAATCATTGAAAAGTTTTGTCGATATATACTTTTTGAGGAACGAAATGTTCCTCCATAGTAACCGAGAAAAAATTATAAAATGATTGAGTGTGTAAAAAAGGAAATACAATGGTTTTAACGCCATCAACCGACATAGAAGAGGTCATTGACGGGGTTTTAAGGCCCCATCAGAAGGCTCGCTAGGATAGATGTCAGGTGCCATAAATGCCACACCAAATGGTCAACACAAGACCCACACAACTTATGGGGGCTCGTAGGTTGCACGTACCCTATGAGTACCCCTATAAAAATACCACCAACCCCTTTTTTAGAAAAAACCTTTCTTTTTTTTTGAAATTAAAGATTTTAAAAAAAACATGAAGACCTTTTTTTGGCTCTTTTTAAAAAAATTTATACACAAGTTGTACATGCATGTTGTACGGGGCCCTATGCAAAAAAAATTGCCTCAAAAACTTGACAAGAAAAATAGACAAATTTATAGTCAAAATTTGTCAAATTGGCCTCTTGAATGCAATACTGAGGTCATTTTCATACCAAAGTGCACCTAAAATTCACCCACCTCCAAAAATTGCAAAAAACAATGAAGATTTTAGATCTAAAGCCTACAACCTTAGTTGAAGAAAAACCTCATAAATTGAAAAGGGGTTCGTTGAATCCATGCTTTAATACCATGTTAGAATTGTGAATAAACATGAGACACGTGATCAAATAATGAACAAAGACACCTTCCATGCAAGAGATTTACAAAACAGAGATTTTCTATTCCTCAACAAGAAAAACTTACAGAATGAAAAACTTCCATGAATCTCAAGAGACTTCAAGGAGATTTGGTCTTGAGTTCAATAGATAATACAATGAGGGTTGAGTGCTATGTAGGAGCAACCCTAAATGATAAAGGGATTAGATCAAGACAGTGTCAACATCTCATGCGATTAGATATCTAATGACCTAATAATAGCTCACTTCAGTTAACATAAAAAAGCACTCCTAAGTTTAGCTTAAGTGCATGAAATGAATTAGAATAATAATCTATTAAAGATTGCTTTATTATTGACTAATGCATGATTACTCTAACAATAAAAATTAAAAAGCATAAATAAAAATCAAATATAATACTTGTTTATCAATCCCATTACAAACCTTATAATAAATGATATGTTACTTCTCCTTGTTTGGAATGTGGATGCCTAATTTCTACAACATAATAATAGATATGATGATTTATTTGATTGATAGTAGATTTTGACAAAGTTTATTTGCATAAGACATGAGATTTGAAATTGATGGAGGAAAGATCTTATTTATAGACTTAAGAGATGAGGATACTTGATTGATGATCACTCAAGTTAACTAGAAAATAAGTGGAATCAACTCAATTAGAAATTATAAAATTACCGTTTTGAATCATGAAGAGATAATAATGAATTATTTAATTCAATAATTGGATAAATGTGCACATGAAGTTTCCATTCAGATATTGAGCTGACTAATGGATAAAGAAGAAGATTCTAAAATGAAGAAGCTAACTAAGGACTAAAGATTGAGATGCTAAAATGAGATAGACTCGATTGGTGATGGAAGAAAGAGTTGACTAAAGAAAAAAGAGGAGTTTAGTGATGAGTGAAAATGGAAATAAGGCCTCATTTAATTAAATAATAATTGGGTAAATGGATGAAATGAATAATTAAATAATGATGTGATAAATGGTAATTAATGGATAATAAATGATAAATAAAATGGTGAATGGTATTTGATAATAAATGATTGGTGATTAATTAATGGATGCAATTAATGATTTAGAAAATTCAATATGATAATAATTAGGGTCATTGATTAGGAGGAATATTTAGGTGTATATATGAACATTTCTATTTTATGCAATGCAAGGTATTTTTTGTTTTATGAATTTAATTAACTTATTGATTCAATATTCTTTCTTTCATGCAAGAACTAGGAAGTTGGATATAAATAAGATCCGATCTATTTATAAAATGGTTCCTATATTTTAGGCATGTTAAATAGTAGTTTAGAATGTTGCATGGATTATATAAAGAGTGAAAATAAATTATTGATAAGATAAGCCATGATTTTTAAAAGATTCTCTAAAAATAGAACACTTGTATGGGCAATAAACTACTTGTTTAAACTAGGTGTTTTTGTGTTTCTTCTTCTATAAAAGGAGGCTCCCAACATTTTAAAATCTCTCTCCACCTTTTGTTTTTCTGAACTATAGCAAGTTAGTTTTTAGGGCAATAGCGATAGATAGAGGGAAAATTTTAAAGACAAAGATTGTATTTTCAATGTAGAAGTCTTGTGGAAATATTTTATATCTCAAATAAATAAAGATCTTATCTTCTCCAAAATTATTCTTCTCTTGAATGGTGTGATGCTTTAAGTTACTCTTATATGTTTTAAATTTTGAGAATTTTTTATGAAAATTGAATGAAAATCCATTAATTGAGTTGTTAAAAGTACATTAAGTTTTCATGTGCAATATAGTAATTTGATGTATATATTTTTACTATTCAATAAAATCTTTTAAATCTTGCATCTACTTTGTTAATGATTGAACAAAATTTGATCATTATATTGCAGGTTTAAATTAAATTCTTCGGGTTTTCAGCATAAAGATTAAAAATTAGTGAACTTAAGCATCGAGATTTACAATTTCATCTCTTGTTAATCTTAATCTTTTTATTTATTTTTTATTTATATATACATGTGTGGCTTAGTTTAGATTAGAGATAAAATCTAAAACAAATAAAAACACCTTGAAATCTCAAAAATCATCTATCTAGTTTGTGTAGGATCCTAAACTAGCAAAGGCCTCTTTGATTAACAAACCACATATAGACCAACTAAGCAGTCTAACATAATTGTGGCCCAACTCCCAAGGCCTTAGAGGTCGCCAACCTTTTAATTAGTTATCTTTTTAAGAGAGGTGGAGTGACTTTACTCTACCTATACTCAATTGTGTCAATTCGACCATCAACATTATCAAGATGTTTTTTTCTAATCATCAACTTGCATCCTCAAATTCAAAAATGGGAAGAACAACATCTAAAGGTTTTTAAACGAACGTACCTTGTAAAACACTTTGGGAATAAACTTTCTAAATCACTTAAATGAGAGTGCCATTGTTGATCATCATTGATTCTTCAGTTCTAGTAGCAACAAGTGTTGACTTGTGACATGATGAGATCATTTTAAAAGAACGATAAATGCAAGACATAACTCAAAGACTCCCACAATAAATATAGAAAAAAGATAAAAACTCTTACTTCAAAGAATAGTATGACATGAACATTAATAAAACCAAAAATTCCCTAACAGATCAGGTAGCAATTGGTTTTGGAATTAATTCATTGAATGTGTTATCAATAGCCTAATCTAACAGAAAGATTCAGCGAAAGCAACAGTTTCATTTATAATTCATGTTATTTAAAAATAAAATAAACTTTACATAGATTCTTGGACCATCCACAAGAAAAAAAGTTTATTTTTTCCAAGAGGGAATAACATTTTGCTAGAACGAGCTGATTTGGGTTCATACGGTGATTGCCATTAATTGCTGCATCCTCAAGTGCTCCTGCTTGTTATTGTGGAAACTTCAGTGCTGCAAGGTGGGTGTGAGGCATCTTTTTCATCTTCTTTACTATCAACATTAAATTTTCCATAAATGTCTTGCTTGTAGAATTGGTTTGTTCTGTAGACAAGAAGACCCGCTATTGCACAGCCAGCCATGCTAAGTGCTGCCATTATCAAAAAGGTTGTGCCGAAGCACCTTCTTCCAACACACATGAGCTCATCCAAAGCATTAGTCTTCCCCAAATTTTCTGCTTTTGCACGTCTGTCATAGAGGTACCCGGCAACCCTAACAGAAAACAAGTAGGATCCCAGAGGACTGGAACTTTGGCCTATATTGTACAGAATAGCAAAGTGGCGAAGCCCAAACAATTCAGAAATGATAGAGAACATGAGAGGCCACTGTGCACCGAAGCACATGCCAATGAGAATGGAGGCCACATAGATTGAGCCTGGAAGTGCAAAAGCAATTAGGAGATGCCCTACACAGGCAATTGCCAGAACCAGGCTTAGCAGAAAAGGCCTGGGAATGGAGTACTTTTGCACAAGTATTTCTGAGATAGAGCCTGCTCCAACTCGCCCTAAAAAGTTCCATATGCTAAGCAGGGAAATAAAAGTGCTAATGCTTTCTTTTGGGTATTGCAGGGATTTTCCAATTTGTCCCATGTTGTCTATTGCAGTGATTGTTGAGCCCAGGCCACATGTAGTTGCCAAGAACAGAATCCAGAAGTCTATGCTCATCAGTGCTTGAAAAACTGTGTGATCTTGACCTCTCACAGGCCATTTCTTTTGGGGTTTGATATTCTCCTCGTTTGTTGAGGTTTTTTTATTAGAATCTGAAACACCGGTAAAATATGAAATAAGCACTGATCTCATCGTTTGTTGGTTTAAACAGCATATTCAAAATTTTGATTTGTTTGAGTGGTTAATCTGAAATTATACAAGTTTCTTCAATAGAATCTCTCTATTAGTGTGATTTCAAATGAACCACCTAAACAAAACAGAACTTAAAATATGTTGTTTAAACTTGCCCACTGTTCTATATAATAGTCAAGATTTGAATAATGATTAAAGTCAATCCAATGATATCATTAATTTTGGTTTAAACAGCACATTCTAAGCTTTGATTTGTTTAGGTGGTTAATCTGAAATTATACAAGCTTCTTCAATAGAATCTATCTATTAGTGTGATTTCAAATGAACCACCTAAACAAAACAGAATTTAAAATATCTTGTTTAAACTTGCCCACTGTTCTATATAATATGCCAAGATTTCAATAATGTTTAAAGTCAATTCAATGGTATCATTAATTTTGGTTTAAACAACACATTCTAAGCTTTGATTTGTTTAGGTGGTTAATCTGAAATTATACAAGCTTTTTCAATAGATGGTGATTTCAAATGAACCACATAAACAAATCAGAATTTAAAATATACTGTTTAAACTTACCCACTGTTCTATATAATACGTCAAAATTTGAATAATAATTGAAATCAATTCAATGATATGAACAGTAAATGTACTTTTTCCTACTGACATGAATTAGATTTGCTGCAGCCTGTTGTTCCCATTTCAATAAATCAAAGGAAAGCACAAAGTGGGATGCATTTTTTGGTGCCTTCAGACACTTACCCTGTTGTTTGCAGTATATTGCTCATAAGTGGGTCAGTATCTGTGTTGGTGTTTTAGATCATTAGTAAGACAAATATTTCTACCATAGATAGTTAAATATAATCCCATGGGGATTCAGAACTTATATCTCATGAAGTTTAAGATCATACCTTCAACAAAGATGATAATATCATTTTACGTTAAAATGGAGGCATCCTATCGATAAGATTTAGAATACCAGCTTTAAAAATTAAATTGATTAATCTATTAAAATTATTTGATTTAAACCCTTTTTCTGTAGTAGATTGTATGATTACACCGACCCGCGTGAAGGCATGAAATGATTAATCTAAACATCTCGGTGCCCTTTTCCACGGCTTTAACCTCCTTTCCTAAAATTAACTCTATTTTGTTTTTTGTTTTTTCATAGATACATTTTTTATATATCAGTTAATCTCTTTTGAATTTTATATTGTAATGTTGGAGTTTTTATCTTGGCTGTAGTAACATGTTGAATTATTTTGAATTTTATATTACAATGTTTAGGGGTTTTATCTTGGTTTTAGTATCATATTGAATTCTTTGAATTTTATATTAGGATGTTTGATGTTTTTATTTTCAAGTTGAATTCTTTTGAATTTTTTATTTTTTATTTTTTTAGACTGCAGAAATCGGGTAGCTCCCTATAAACTGTAATTTTTTTTCACGTGACTGGTGACGCTGGCTCAACATGTCCCCGATGCCTCCAGTACCACAAAGACGGAGGGGAGACTAGACCTCCTGACCTCTTGCCTGCAACAAGATGCTTTAACCAATCAAACTACGCCCTACGTCCCCTTTTGAATTTTATATTACAATATTTCGAATCTTTATCTTAACTTTAATATCCTGTTGAACTTTTTATAAATTATTTAAGATTTGAATTTATCACCTTATGTACTGCCCTCCATTGTTACTAGATTACTCTACCACTTAATTGCCAAATTATTTTGTGAGTAGTCCTCCTATAATTCAAATGTAGCTCATTTCTTGACCGCTAAAACTGTGTCTGTTCCTAACAATTATAAACGATTTTGGTTAATATTCTCACTTGTTTGAAAAAATTATAAATCAATACTATATATTGCTTTCTATCCATATGATCTGCCTTGTGGTATTGTGTATTCTAGATTCTATCCAATATATAGATCTATTGTAAAACTTATGAAATTTACCATTTGAAGAGTCTAAGCCTTGACTTTTGGCTGCATAACTTGTCATCTCCTTGCCGAGTTCATGTTTCTTGGATTTCTCTACATCTGACAATGTTGTTGCTTCATTGGACTGCATCTTTTGAAGCTGTGAGCGTATGACCACCACCAATGGCACGAAGATGGTCAGAATTGTTATTACAGCAAACAATCGAATCACAGCAAGTGGAAGATGCAGCCTGTTTTCAAGTAAAATGAACACCATAAGGAAGCCCGCCAGCACCAGAGCCATGACAAGAAAAACATAGAAATTCTTAATCTCATTCTTCTCCTTTGAGGACTCCTCTATGGGCCTTATGAAAATCATGAAGGCAAGTACAACAGTAGTAGGAAGCGTAGCAGCTAGAAGTATGAGAAAGCTGGGGTGGTCTCCATTGACTGCCAGGTATATCTGAGTAATGATTGCTCCACTCAGACCTACAAAACCTTTTAACAACCCAATAACCAGCCCCCTACCCCTAGGGAAATTCTTCACACAAGTTACAATCACAGCAGTGTTTATAAATGTCATGGAGCTACCCCCAATTAACTGATATAAGTACATTTGCCACTTTGCAGGTCTGGCTACTCTGCCTGTCACAGACAGCCAAATCATCATATACCCAGTACTGTTCAGGACTGAACCTATGCCTAGGACCACCCATGGACAAGAAAGTTCATTAATGATTCCTGCAATGATCCCTACGTTTAACCCCAAGTCCTTGAAAAAGGCCAGCATGTCTATAACTTCTTGGTCATAACCAAGATTTACTTTGATGGTCTGTGAATACATACCAAAAATGTAAGTTGATCCAGCAAATGACAGGATGAAAAAGGATGACACTGCCATCATCCATCGACTTCTTAAGCCCCCTATGACAGCTCCTAGTGCACCTTCCATATCTAATGATAAAGTAAAGCAAAGTTTGGTTTTGGGTTTTGGATGCTCAGGGCTTATACACTATGTTGCTCAAAGAAACTAGGCTGCATAGTTATTTTATTTTAATATAGAGAGGCTCAGAGGTTGCACAGACTGACAATGAATCTATAAGATTAGGAAGGAAAGAGTTAGCCAGAGGTTGCACAGACTGACAATGAATCTAACCTATAACACTCATACAACCATATGCAAAAGGAGGGAAAAGGCTGAGCAAGAGGCTTCAGAGACCCACACCCAATCTGAGTTGAAGTTAATGAGGTCAAACACTTCATTAACAAAGAATGTGCCCTAAAAAAAGCAATTCATTGACAAAATAATATGAATAAAATATTAGAATTATGATGATCAATTTATAGGAAAAGTTAGCAAAACACAAATGGAAAGAAAGTGTAAAGTGTATTAGACAATCAGTTGCATTAGTCCAAAAAACTCTAAGGAGCTTGGAATTTAACTGATAGGACATGTCTCATAATTTCATGTGGGCCAAACTAAATAGGATGCTACATTTGTGAGGGAAATTTGAGCATGTGAATGGGATAGCATACTCTCAGATTAAATCTAATCCACGGTGTAAATTTATTCCTCACAGTCGGGAAGAAAACTATGTAAACACACAGGCTTGTTTGGTTAAAGTCTTCATCAAACTTTTTGGAGGGGAAGCACCCAAATCCAGCATTATTGGACACTGTGGAAGTGTACAAGATTTAATCTTTATGTCATTATGTTCAATTATTATATGTTTTACTAACTCCTCAAAGAAAATCTCCACTGAAGAGAGTAATGGCGGTTCCTCTACCTTGAAAATATACAAAAGTCACTGGAAGTCAACAAATTTCCAAGGATTACCCATTTATAATGCACAACAGTAAAAGGCAAATTTCCATAACTCATTGGTCACTGTAAGCTAATGTACATTATCTGCTTTGACCCATCCAATAGCAAATATTACACATGCTTTTCTCGTTCTATTTTCAGTGGAATTCGATAAAGCAATTGACGTTTTCTCAACCTCTGTCGTCTTTTCTTGTATAAAGGTAAGTTGTGGGGGCCTCCATTACATGTAAATGTTCTTTCAGGAATCCTTTTTTTTCTGCTTTCCTAATCTTTAACAATAATATCGCTCTGCAACTTTTGTTTTTGTCGGAAAAAGGGTGAAAAGAATCTGTTAAGATTTTTAAGAAAACACATATATCTGTCCAGTTTATAACTTGTTAATCTTGTACTTATGCATATCTGCGATTGTTTTCAAAGCTGCAGAGAACCCCTCCATACTGATTACACAGTTCTTTTAACTTTTTCTATTATATGATCATGCACATGCTTTTTTTATCTTTTCTATCATCTAATCGTTCGTATAGTTTTTTAGATCCGTGAACTATTCTCTTTCTTCAATGATGAATTTGTTGAAGAAATTATTAGGTGCGCTAACCTAAAATCACATTTTGTTCTCTTAACTTTTCTACATGGTTATCTAGATATTTAGATCCTAATGATTTACACCACACTATAGATATTTAGATCCTTGCTTCAATGATTTACACTCTTATTTAGATATTTAGATCTTTGAATTATTCCTTTTTTTCATTTTTAAATTCTTGAATTGCTTCATTTCTTCTTTAATGATGAATTTGTTAAATATTTTCACTTAAAAAATCTAATTATTCACGTCATTCTTTAGATATTTAGATCTGTGAACCATTCCTTCTTTATGAAGATTTTATTGTTGAATACTTTTACCTAAAATGATATTTCCGTCAAAAATATCTAAGAATATCATTGAATAGTTCATAGATCTAAATATTTGCTATTTACAATTTATTATAAATCCTTTATGAACCCAAAAAAAACAATTTAATTATATTTTTATTTAATAAGATTTCAAAAATACTTAAGCATAAAATAAATTATAATTAAGAAATAGAAATTAAATATTTGAGCATTAGTATATTTTCTATACATTTCGTTCTCTATAATTATAAATTTCTAATGCTTGAAAAATAGAAATTAATAAAATAAAATATTACATTCACAAAATCTATCGTAATGGACTTCATAGATATTAATCATTAACTTAAATAGATTCCAATGATGAAAAACAACAATTGATGATTCTTGGTTTTTTTCTATCTTTAAAGGATTGTTCCCCAAAAGGGGATGCCTTGATAGGATTAGTTTGACTCGTTGGTGGTAATGATCTAAGGCCTCAAACGAAGAAAATATGAAGATAATTCAATATAAGAAATGCTCTAGGGCCTTCCTTCTACCCTCATATTCATCTTGGAAACTATAAAAGAGAGCAACGCGGTCTAATTGAAGCTAAGGATAAGTTTGTTGGTTCAATCTAGAGTTCTTTGATGAAGTTTGGTTTCACATCATCTTGAGTGGTGAGTTTTGTAATTGTTTTGGGGTTGTAGCTTGATTTGGTTTTCAATGCCCATGTTGAAGGAGTATTGTTGGTTAATTGTTGTTTTATTATTATTATTTTTATCATTGGCTTCTTGTGGTTGTTTTTTAACTACCTTTTAGCTTTATGTCTTATCTCTTTTATGCTTTGTACAAGGGCAGGGCCTTTTCAGAACCTCTTATTCTAGTTCAAAACTCCAATCAAAATTTCTTACCTTGATGAAAAAAATTATAGTAAAATCTATTACACAATGTCAAGTGGAATTGGGATCATAGTCCATTGACATATGTTGTAGTTGCATGTACTCACTCTTTTGAAATAGTTGTTCTAGTTTATAGCGGTGATAATTTTAAGAAAGTTCTCTACAAAATTATATAAAATCTTGGCAAATTCTAGCTCAAAACATTAATTTTTGTAGTGAATCTATATGTTGGAGGGTGAGGAGGCAAGTGGGAATTAATTTTATGCACATTTATCAACAATTTTATTTTTGCTAGAAATTTGTATGAAAAAACATAAAAATAAAATATTTTAAGAGGTGAATTTTCAATTGAATTTGAAGAAGTAAAATAATTTATTAGACAAATTATTGAGTGGATTAGAAATATTACATGATGTATATTAAAAAAATGGGATAAATATTAATGAATTTGGTGAATTATCAACTTTAATTGGGGATAAATATGCATTGTAATGACTGATGTTCTATTCTAGAAGATAATTTATACCCATGAAACTTTGGATAAATTAGTTCTAGAATTAATTGTCAGCTTTTGATTGACAAATGGTCAACAGCATAATAGTACGATAGGTGGTGGAATGCCACATTTTTTCTTATACATTATTCATTTATAAAAGATTTTAATAATATCGAATTTGATGGGAGGATTTATTTAATGCATTTATACATGTATATAAATATTTTGTATTATTCCATGAATACTTATCAATTACTTGAATTTTATTTCATAAAGAAATTCTAACACACCTATATTTGGGAATAAGAGATTCAGAATACACCAAGTGAAGAGACAAGTGTCAATAGTCAATATCATTTGTTGTGATCTAGAATCCATAGAGCAATAAACCTTATTAATTATTTGTGAAGGTTGATTGTTAAATTTTGGCTTAGCCCTTAAGAATAGTAGGTCATCTCAAATTCTCAAACATGCAAAAAAATTATTGAAATGAAATGAAAGGTTTTAATATCATTTACAAGAAAATTTATTAATGACAATAGAAACTTAGTTATTAAAGGTTGTGTAGAGTGTAATGTGTAGCATATAGTAGAGCCTGTAAGACCTAGTAAAGATATATTCTACTAGTCACATGATAACATTTATATAGGATGAATTTATAAATTTGATTTCCAATAGACAAATGGGAGGTGAAGTGTATGAAAAAATATGGCATATATCATGACCATGTTTCTATAATGGAACCCCAATGGTCACTAGGGTCTTTCATGTTATTTGTGGACATGATATTATAGATCAAATAGAGAAGCATTTATTCAATAGTGAGATGGTTTCTACTTTCCTCTCCAATGTCATAGATGTGCTATGGGACATCGTCATTGCTAATATTTTTCTAAATAATTCATACATAAGAATTATAGATGAGAGTAGTCACTACAATAGGTAGGTGTGACATATAGAGAAGTGATGTAGATATTGGTGATGTCTTTGTTAATTTTTTATTAGTATTTTATTTTTATATACAAAATGACACCAATAACGGGAAATCTTGCAAACTCGAGACTTGATTTGCATGATAACCTCTAAAATTTTAGAAGCCGACTCTTTCTAATATTTTGAATGTTAAATTACTTGGAGTAAAAGGGAGAGAAACTATTACTTAGTAAAAAATTACTCTAGGCAATACATTGGGTGAAATCTTTATTTTGATAACTTAATGACACAACATTTACTATTCAAAACATAGTATTGACTCATAGCATCAAAGAGCATATAAATGCATGATCTCAAACCATTTATAAAATTATTTATTAGAACAAATAAATATAGGCATGATATGTAATCAAGAACGAAGATTTCAAGACAAATATACAAGAAAAACATCACTTTCTCTTCATTATTGAGCTAAGAATAAACTATAGTAGCACTTGCATCTAAAGGAGGTTCAAGAATTACACCGATAAAAAACTATATGTATGTTAATATGTTAGAGAGTATGTGTTTGTGCATGCAAATTCTAGTTGCATGCATGAATGGATTAAACAATTAATAATAAATGCTATATAATGGAATGAATTAAACTTAGACAAATCTAGTTTTTTTCCTTAAATAAATTAAGTATTATCTAATTATGAAATATTTGCATGCGGATTTAAAATATAAAGCAATGCAAATGAAAAAAGAAATTTTCCATCAAATTGACAAAAAATACTACAAATGTAAATAGAATGTTCTCATCTAGTTGCCAAATCCATATTTATTTGGTTTGTACATGATATGTTGGAGGATTTTACCATTAAACGACGATTAAAACTTGTTTTTCGACGACTCAACAGTGATTTACAGACGTGAAACTTATTTCAGACTCAAATCTCACACTATATGTAGTCTATCAACTAAACATGAAAAACTTGAACAATTAATAAATATCCAATCAATCTTGACAAACATCCACTATAGAAAAGTCTCTCTCCCTCCCTTTTATGTTCCATACATCCCTTTCATAATTTATGATCACCCCCTAGCTAACAAATTGGAGTTGCAATAAAATCATGAGTCATTGTTTTCCCAAAAAACCTTTAGTTAGCTAAAGATTAAAAATAAAAAAAACCTCGACTCCATTAGAGCCTTATCCTGCATGAGTTGTATTACTATACTTGCAACAATTATGTGTTTGAAATTGCAACTTGATTGTTATGTCTTGGAGGAATGTGGGGATGCCACTAGTCTTTCATGTAAGGCCCAAAGACTCCCCGACCAATGGCACAACACTTTTTATTCTAACCAAATTTCCACATTGCATGAATCGTTGGATATTTTAATTTTATGATGAATGGTTCATGATCTTTGATGGGATATTCCTTTGATGAAATAGGACCCATTATTCTAACTTGGTAATAAACAACCAAAGGAGCACCAAAGAAAAGTGTTGAACTTATTTTTTTCATATGCAACGTGGTGATGCCATGTGTTTCTCTATGCACCTCTCCTTTTAGTGAAATTGGGCCCACTTGAATTTTGATTCATCATCAATAACTAATAGCATAATGTATTTTCTTCTTTTCTTTCCCTTTGTCTAGGGGAGAGGACCCAATAGTTGTGCACCCTAACTTCGCGCTTCTAATTACCCTACGTGGAAATTTTGAATCACTCCCAATTTTTTACAGTAGCTTACTTGGCAAGTCCCCTACTTATAACTAAGGTTTTAGGGCCACATCATCAAATATGATGCCACATTAGCATGCTTTTTGTTAAGGTGTCCAAAAAGGCCCAAAAAAAAAGTGAGATCAATACTTGTACATTCACAGCATGTTTTATTGAGTGCTGATGTGGAATCTCATGATTGGTTGCTTTTTAGATCAAAGGAATACATTTTGTTTAATTATGGGTAGTCATCATAAACACTAACAACTTTAAAGTCACAAATATTGGTCTAATATTGATAAAAATATTAGACATTTTATAAACAACTACTATCACAACTATTGAAACATGCTCAGGTACTCGGTCCTCTCCCCTATAGGGCCCACTTGTTTATGACTCGCACCTTTTGATCAATAATACAAGGAGAAAAATATATCAGTTCTACACTTTATCCTTTTATTATAACATGTCGACAATTTTTAAAAGAATGATGGGCCCCACCAAATATTGACTTGGATGCCTTAGCCAATGGTGTAACATTTAAATCTATCAAGGCTAACAAATTTTAAATGATTGTGAAATGCTTACATGTGTGGCATTCCCCCTTCTTAATATTGATTAGCCATGCCCCATCATAGGAGCAATTCAAAAATGACAACCCACTTTGCAACCAAATGAGGAGTGGGGCTATGGAGTTATTGGCAACTCAAAGGGGTATTTTCTTACCCAGATGCAAAAATAACAACCAATATTTCAAAAGTGTTTAAAAAATTAAAGGAGTTACAGTTTATGCAACATGGATGTCTATTTATTTTTCAAAGGTTGTTCATTTCATTTCAATGTATCAAAGGATATATCTATAGATCAATGATCTCTTAATGAGAGATACTTTGTAATTTTTATACAAGAGTCTTTACCTGATATTCTAAGTGAGCCAAATTCTAAAGGACAACTTCTATCTCGATGATGTATGGTGTTTGACTCCAACTTTGAAAAAAATGTCGTCATTTTGTTTGTTTTCCAACATTGCCTTCATCTCTTCATCAATTAACACATTATCGTTATCTAGAAATGGAGAGGGGCGTATCAACAAGACCAATTGTTCAATTTGTCCCTTCATTTCCATTACAACTTGTTCCAAAGTGCCTAATTGAGCTTTGCACTAAGCATAAGTCTTGTTTCAACTCAAGAGATGGTTAAAATTTGTAGCAATAATTATTCTATGGTCAACTCCTACTGAGATGAGAGTTTCCTTTGAGGCACTATATAGTTTTTTGACCAAAATTTAAGCCAAAAAACAATTCAAAGATAGTACCAATAGAGTTTGGTCTATCTCAATTTTCACCTAAGCATTTAGCCTTTGAGAATCTGATATGAATCTTAGTGATTATCTAATCTTTGTTGTGTTTGATGTTATATTTTGAAACATAAAGTTCCTTGACCATGGGTAATGCCCCTATTGTAAGTTGATTTAGAGTGACTTCCTCTTGTAATTGTATTATCTATTGATCTTTAGTTTGTAGCTCCTCTTGCATTTGTTTCATTAAATCCATGAGTTATGTGAGCTTCTGATGTAGCTAAGTTATTTCCACAACTCTATTCTCTTCTTTCTCTTTTTCCAAGTCTTACATTTTTGTTGATGAGCATTTAAGATTAGGTTTTCTTTGTCAATCTCTATTTGCAATGTCACCTACTTAGATTTATCTGCATGAAGAGTCTCAATTGAAAAATCATTCTTCAACTCCAAAGTTAATATTTTAATTTATAATTCCTAAGCCTTTACTTATGCCTACAATTGATTCACTATGTCTTTTACTCAAGATAGTTATGACTCCCTTTTTTCAAGATTTCTACTTTCTTTGATAAAATTTGAAGTAATAGACTTTTGAGTCTCTTCCATTAGTTCTACCTTGTAATGCCCGCAACATACAAATAGGGAAACAACACAATACACAATATCATCTATAAGAATTGACTTGTGATTTTTTTAATTTTTTTGCAATGCATGCAAATCATTTGAAATTAGACACAATTAAACATAAAATCATTAAGTTATCTCAAGAAATTATTTTAGATTGTACATCTAGTTTGATACATCATAACTAAATTTATAAAGAGAAGTATAAACATAGCATAGATATTACATCTTCATGAAAGAAATAATTAAATTTGAAGCAAATATTGGAAGACAAGTCATGAGGGTCAGACCTATGCCTCGGGGCCTCATCCATGGTGGCCTTGCCTATGTAATGAGATCAGAGGCTTTGTATTTCAACAAGGGTCATTTTTAATCTATTGATTACAATGAGGTTCTCATACATACACAAGAAGTTCTAGCTATGACTTGGTTCACTAGTCACCAACATTTTTGAATAATTCACATGTCAACATGGAATTATGAGATATACTTGAAGGAAGTATGATGCATATATTTCTACTTGAGCAAGGGTGAGCTATGATAATTTAGATTAAAGTGTAAGCCTAACCAAACTTCTATAGGAGTATTTAAAATTTTCCTATGTTTTTAAACCATTAATACTAACTTAAGTTGACAATAATATGATTAGAGATGTAGCACTTTCTTTTCTTTCCAATGCAATGGACATCCTAACCTATCAATCAAGGATGTGTATACTATGTAGAAAATATATCTAGTATTATGTCATAAATGATGAACAATTGAAGCTTGAACTTGGTCATTACAACATTTTAGAAGGTCCTTATCCTATAGGGAAATGTTGATAATGGACCTATTGTCACATGAAATTGCACCCTATTGAACATGAGGTTTAGCATTCCAATGACACAATGGAAATAATCTCAAGGTGTGGGACCTTGCATGGTGAGGTTGAATCTTCGGAGAAGTTTGACTTCCTCTTCAAAACCAAATGCAACAATACTGGTCCAACCCAGCATTGGAAAACCCTACACTAACCCTAAACTACGAACTACATAAGGAAAAGGGAGAAGAAGGATGTTGAAAAGGGAAAATGGTGATACACCTAGCTTTAAAGTGTTTCTTCCTACTTCCTATTGCACAGAGTATCAACAAAACCATTCGGGAAACTCACACAGTTCTCTATTTCACAGGATCTATAGGAGAGAATGAAGGGGCTACGAGTCTAAAATATCAAAGGGGTAGAGATTACCCACAATCAACACTTACAATTAGTTAGCACAAACAAGCAACCTACATAATCAATGAAATTTCATGCATGCATAGAGGCACCAAGTGTTACACAAGATACAAGCATTGAGAAGAGGAAAACTATTGACTGATTTATTAACACAAAAGCATGAAATCTAATCGTATAGTTGAAGAAATGCAAAAATGCACAAGTTTACAAGAGAAAATCTTGGGCAAAACCCAAAAGAATAACCCTTTGGAATGATTACAAGTGTTATTTTTAAAGTGCAAGCATAACTGAAAACCTCAAACCAAAACCCTAACCCTAACTTTGGGTAGCAAGGTCCGATCAAGGAAGATTGAGGAGATCCGTCCACAA
Organism: Sequoiadendron giganteum; assembly: GCA_007115665.2. NCBI lineage: Eukaryota > Viridiplantae > Streptophyta > Pinopsida > Cupressales > Cupressaceae > Sequoiadendron > Sequoiadendron giganteum. The sequence goes on from CM021101.1 coordinate 798,204,432, forward strand.
AATCTTCACTGGAGAGGAGCCCTAGACGTGCATGCTATATTTGGAAATAAATGTTGTACCAAAAATCCCTCCAAAATACCCCCGTGAAATCAACAATCTGGGCATGGGGAAAGGAAAGGACAAAAATCAACAATAAATGAGTATGGGTGCCCATGAGATCATCTACAAAAGTCAAGAAGTGCAATAAATGATGTCCTTGAACCTCAAAGATTGAATAGCTAGGTGAGAAATTCACTCAACCATTAATGGCATCGACCCGAAAAAAAACACCAAATCCGCAAAAAGGTCGAGGTGTCGGGCCTAAAAGAAAACCTTTGCAATGCATTAAATGGTCTAAAACCCTAAAAAGTAACCTCCATCGAGGATCAAACGTTAGACCTGCTTCATAATTTATACTTCATTGGCATCAAGCTATCGGAAATCATGCTTCAGGTGTATTGCTTACCGCATACCGAAGGAAGGTAGAAGAAGGAAGAGGGAGGAGAGAACTCTGAAGTCTGAAAAGGTCACCCTTTTTTAGCTTCGAAGGCCGGGAAGGAGGCTTACGCCTTATCGTAGATACAAAAAGGGTAAAAGGGAAGACAGAAGGTCGAAGTTCAAAGGTAGACATCGGGGATCGGAGGTATGAGCTACCTCTTACGAAGGAAAGGTAAGAGGTAAAGGGAAAGGTCAAAGCCTGAAGTTTGAAAATTTAACACTTACCCAAATTTTTGAAGGAAGGAGTAAAAGTGGGAAGGAAGAAAGGCAGAAGATGAATTTTCGATGCCCGAAAGCCAGGGGAGAGATTTTAGGGATCGGGGTCGGGAGGAAGCTCTACTTCTGATGATGAAAAAATGGAAAGAGATAAGAGGGAAGCCCGACCCTTGAAGTCCAAAAAGTCAAGACTTAGACAAATCTTGAAAACTCTTGATTGGGCTTCGGAGATTGGGGGTAAGGCTTAAGGCTTACCAAGAGAGAGTGGTAAGGGTTAAAGGGGTAAGGTCAATGGCCGAAACTTGAAACACTTAGGCAAGAAAAGGAAAGAAAAAGTGAAAGAGATGGAGGAAATATGCAAGAAGATAGGTATGTGAAAATCCGAAAGCCCAAAAACTTAGGACTTAGCCAATTTTAGGACCCTTCAAGTAAAATTCATGTAAGATGGCCCATGTAGGATCTCTCAGATCAGTTATCAATGATGGGTCATCTAAGCATGACATGAAATCTTAATATTTATGGCGACTTCTATGGGATGATTGCCTACTAATCATGGAATCCAGGGGCCTTATCAGTCCATTGGGCACAGAGTCACAAGGGAAAACTTCAACAACTGGGCCTCCCAATAGCAAAATAGAACATGTACAAGTTGTACTTGGAGGGAACCAGAAAATTAGGGATATGCATTCCCTTAAGGAGAATTCAGGGTGTGCAAAGGAACTTCTTGGAAAGCAACAACCTAATCTAAAAAGTACAAAAGGTAGAGAAACGAGGTTTTCTCAAACAAAACCATTGATTGGTTCTCCAAAGTAGCTTCCCTTTCTCATTATCTTGCAATGCTTCACATGCTTCTAAGCAGATAGAGTGTTGGAGTAAATAAGTCAATATATGATATTCATTAATCATCAATTAATTATTATAGACTTTTTACTTTAGTTCACTTAAGTTAAACTTAGGAGTTGATTTTTAATCTTTAGTTTGATTCTTATTATTAGATTGGACTAAATTTAGGACAAGTTGTCTCATTGCATGAGATTAAAACACTTGTCACTATCTTGTTAATCAGCATGTAGGGTTTTCTTGTGCATTGCTTATATAAGCATGCACATTCATTTATAATATTTATCTAGGTAACATGGTTTGATCCAAGTTATTTGCATCAATACAATTTTTAGGTTATTGAGCACAATCTTGCTTGTAGATCTTCTCTATTGTGATAGGTAATTGTTTGTAGGTGTTTCATGGGAGATGTGGATTGAATTAGTCAAATCCAACATGATATTAGAGCCCAAATCTACAACCCCCTATTCAATTTTTGGAGGGATCCGACCTTGAGAAAAAAATTGGTGCATCCTGGAGCAAAATGGGCCTTGCCATTGCATTCGGAGTGGTCGAAAACCTTAAGATTGTCTGTCGTTTTGCTCAAATCCAAGTAGTTGCAATGAAAGGAAAAAAAATTAGAGGCACGTAGATCCGTACAGATCTGGGCACCTCGATTTAAGTGTAAAGGAAATCGGGGTTAATATTCTAGTTTTTGAAATTTTCTCCATTGATAAAAAAATTCTAGGTTTTTAAAAAAAAATTACCCTCCATTCAAAAAAAAATACTATCAAAAAATTTGCTTTGAAAATTCAAAATCAAAAAGCTTTTGAAATTTTCAAAAGAAAACAAAATTTAAAAAAAAAAAGTTTTTTGCAGATTGCGCAGGGTACTGCACCTTACCTTGGCAGCCTTCGCAGGCCGTACAGGCCATGGGGCCCCTGTCCTATCATGGTTCCACTTAGCTGGCCAGTAGTGCCCCTCAAAATCTTGCAGTATCTTTTAAATCTCAGCGGCACTGCACATCAAATCTCAGATGGCCGCAAAAATCAAACAAACCGACACTCCCAATTATTTTGGCCACTCAAATCAACTTCAATTCAACGATGAAAACCAGCTAAGGAATCTTTTAGATTCCATGAGAATATTCAGGAAAATCCACACTTTTCAGTGTGCGATTTTTTTTTCAAGGACCCAAGATTTTTTTGCATGCGTAGGGAATATTTCAAAAATATTCATTTAACAGCCAAACGGCCATCAAATTTAACCTAGCATTTTGCTAATGTCACTATATGGCCGACCCTCCTAGCCTTGATTTCCCTAAATGAGCGATTTTTCTTTTTGGCATAACTTGGGCATACGGTGTCGAAATCAAACAAACAAGATATCATCGGAAAGTTGGTTCCACAAAATTTCTAGTGGTGTAGGTCTCATCATTAGATTTTTCTAGTGGTTCTTGTTATTCTGAGTCAAATCCATATCTTCATTTTGTGCTTTCGAGATCGTAACTTTTTTCCTATATCTCTTATTTTCACGATTCAAATGGCGTTGGAAAGGTATTTCAGAGCTTTTTAGATCTATTCATGCACTTTTTCCAGAATCTACCTTAGGTACATTTTATTCAATATTTTGTGTTTTTACACTACTTAATTACTTAGATGTCTTGGCACCTGGAAAGGATCTATTTGTGTGGGATGACATCATTTGATCTGCTTCATCAAAACTGAGATCATTAGCCTCTGATTTTATCATTTAAATGAGTATCATGGGGTTTTATGTTCATCCTTATGTGATCAACTTGGATAAGGATAACTATGAGTCTTGGTGAAATGGCATCCTGACACATCTCAGGTGGCTTGATGTTTTTCCTTATTTGTATGGACTCATACCTACACCAAACACGCCAGGGATTTTATCAACATGGGGTATTATCAGAGATCATATTGTAGGGGTTATATGTTCTAGTGTTGATCTTGACACTATGTATGTTGTATTGGACATTGAATATCTCCACATACTTTGGACACGACTTTGGGAGATTTGTGGAGACCCTCATTTCTCTCCATACCTAAAGGATCCTATTACAGATTGTCTCATCCCTCTTGCAGATGCAGATTCCATTCCCTTTGATGATGATACTTTAGAGGAGCTTGAGTATATCACAGGTCTTGCATGTTTCAATGGTTCAAAGACTTGTCTTCATGTTCCCACTCTTCAAATTGAGACTACATCATCATCCTTTGTTGTTCTTGATCAGCTTGGCATCGCCACATCTTTGGCCCCTATTGATTCAATGCAGTAGGACATCAACATAGCTACTTGGGATTCGTATCTGTTAGAATCAAACATGCTCTAATACCATGTTAGAATTGGCTAAGAGAGAAAATATTTTGACAAGAATAAACTGTATTCAATGTCAATGATATGGTATCAATGTGTAAATGTAGTAGAGACCCCTCGGTTATATAGCCAAGGTGAGAACATAGGAGTGCATAAGATTATGACAAGTGTCGTAATCTTATGAGATGAGACAACAATGAAAAGCTATCACTCCACCTAAAGTGGAAAGTGATAATGTGATAACCACCACAAATAGTGGATCACCCACAAAAGGTGAAAACCTAATCACATGATATGTCCATGAAAGGTGGAGGTGATAAAGTAATAAGAAGATAAGTCCACCAAAGGTGGAAAACAACTCCTATGTGGTCCCTAAGTAAACTTAACTAAGGTGTAATTATGACCTAAGACAAGGTACAAAATATTTAATTACACCAACACCCCCCTTAAGTGCAACTTAGGGAGAATGTACACAAAAGCAAACAATGCAAGATGGGTCCCGACAACTAGGCCATATTAGGTACCCATGTACAAATGCAATGCAATCTCTCACAAATGGAGACAAGGAGAAAACCTAGTGGGACAAAACTCCTCCCCAAAAGAGAGATGAAATACAATAAAGAAGTGTTCTCAATGATGAATGAGAAGGTAAAAACCCCATGTGAGAAAAAAGACCCCCCCATAAGAGAGAAGTAGAAGAGAGACAAGACAGACCCCCCTCAATGAGATAACCTATTGCAAGAGAAACATTGGAAGTACACTGTGGAGTAACATTGAAATCTTCAATTTGACAAGCAAAGAAAGATACTTATGTTTGCTACTGAAACCATATGCGAGTCACTGATTGAATCAAGGTGGAATCATGATAAAGCAACAGCAGACCCGATGCCAAGGAACATTGGAAAACTCACAAACTGGAACAACCCTAGAATCCATGAAGCAACAATAGATGAATAGATGATTCCCCCCATAAGAGGGAATGATATGATGAAAGAATCTAGAATTTATGTGTCTCTCGATGCCGATGTCAAACTGTGACTAAAACTGATCCATAGGAGCAAGTACCATGAAGATTTTGGAACATTAACCATAAAATGAATGGCCCTCAAATTGAGATGTGACCCGATGTGAATCTGATGTGATTCAGGATCGTTAACCATAGGCTCTCAATCTGAGATGTGAACCGATGCGAACCAACAATGTGCCAAGTTATCAGCAAGATATGGCTAAAAGAAACAACATAATCCAAATACAACTCATGCGAATTGTCATCAATATGAAGATGAGATCAAAGTGCATGTCATGCAACTACACTCTAATCAAATTATTATGCAAGAAACCCCCTTGATGGAACTTTATATAAGTTCATTTATTACAATACCCCATGATTGTAAAAGGAGAATATGCAAAACATGCATAAAACAAAGAGAAAATGCAAAGCTAATGCATACAAAAAGGGAAATAGTGCATGCACTGATGAATGTTCACATTTGCCTCCATGATGAAAAATAACCTCAAATTTGTGTAGATGACCAATCTGAAAAAATGGCCTACACCACTATGAAGTGCTTGAAACTAGCTTTCCGTCGATATCTCGTTTGTAGACAAAAACAAAAACCCAAAAATATTTTGATGCTAGAAACAAAACCCATAAATCATTTTTTGATCCAACAAGCAGAAGATAAAACGATAAAAAAATTGACCTTCAACCAAGAGAAAAATGACACCCAACGCTTTTTGGACTACGATTTTCTTCAGATCCATGCAAGATATATGCAAAATCTAAAAGATACCCAATTCAGACTTCGACACTAACTACAAAACCCAGAAAACGTTTTTCCTGCAAATGAGCGAAAATTGGATTTTTGAAGCAAAAATGATGATGGCTCCAATAAAAAACGGCTTGCAACAAACCCTTACTTGCCAAAAATGCAAATGGTGATCAAATTGAGTGAACCAAAAGCCAAATATGACTTTTTCAAGCCTCCTGGACGCAATGGCGAGCTCAAATTTGCATCAACAACCTCCAATATGAAGCTGCAATAAAAAACCAAAAATGAATCCTCTCCAAATCTGGTATCTCTCCTCAAAAAAAGACTCTCCAATGGCACCCAACCCACTCTGATACCATGTTAGAATCAAACATGCTCTGATACCATGTTAGAATTGGCTATGGATGCTAAGATCTATGGATCAAATGGAAAGCACAAAGAAGAGAGAAAATGTTGTGACAAGAATAAATTGTATTCAATGTCAATGATATGATATCAATGTGTAAATGTAGTAGAGACCTCTCGGTTATATAGCCAAGGTGAGAACATAGGAGTGCATAAGATTATGACAAGTGTCGTAATCTTATGACATGAGACAACAATGAAAAGTAATCACTCCACCTAAAGTGGAAAGTGATAATGTGATAACCACCACAAATAGTGGATCACCCACAAAAGGTGGAAACCTAATCACATGATATGTCCATGAAAGGTGGAGGCGATAAAGTAATAAGAAGATAAGTCCACCAAAGGTGGAAATTCTCCAACAACTCCTATGTGGTCCCTAAGTAAACTTAACTAAGGTGTAATTATGACCTAGGACAAGGTACAAAACATTTAATTACACCAACAGTATCTTGCAGACATATCATCCTTGTTTGTAGAGTCCTATATTGCAAATCTATGGGATTACTTTGAGGACATGTTCATCTCCTCTTTATTGAAAGCCACATCACCGTTGTTGGCCCATCATCTTCATCGCCTTTGCATCTTGTTCTATATGAGTCTTCATAGGATTCTGGATTGACACCATTGCTTTCCGACATATGGATACATGAGCAGTTTCCAGAGGCACACATCATCTGGATTTGGATTCCAGAATCACCTATTCTTTTTTATTGGCTTCTCTGATTACTAGTGGATATGTTTCTTCCTAAGGGGAGAAATGTTTTTTGTGGGTTGTGGATCATATTTTATCTTCAGACATTCATCATTGGAACGAGAGCTCTTTCATTATGGGAGGATTCATATCTTCTTTTTCTCTCTCCTATCGAGGGGACATCTATTGTACTTGCATGATAGAAGTAGTCCTTTGGGGTTCAAATTGAGTCCTCCTTCTATCCTTCTTTCTCTAGTATAGTCATTTATTTTTCTCTCTTTTGGAGAGGAGTTTTTCCCATGTGGTTTTCTCCTTTTCTCCAATTATGAGAGATTTCATTTATGTACACCGATACCTCATCAGGCCTTGTATCCGAGACCTATTTTGCATTCATTTCACTTCCTTTATCAGTAGTTTAGTTTCTCTCTAAGTTGATCTTAAGGGGGGGTGTTGGAGTAAGTAAGGTATTATCTGATAATTCATTAATAATCAATTAATTATTAGAGGCTTTTTACTTTAGTTCACTTAAGCTAAACTTAGGAGTTAATTTTTAATCTTTAGTTTGATTCTTATTACTAGATTGGACTAAATTTAGGAAAAGTTGTCTCATTGCATAATATTAAAACACTTGTCATTATCTTGTTAATCCACATGTAATATTTTCTTGTGCATTTCTTATATAAGCATGCACATTCATTTGTAATAGCTATCTAGGTAACATGGTTTGATCTAGGTTATTTGCATCAATACAATTATCAGGTTATTGAGCACAATCTTGCTTGCAGATCTTCTGATCTCTATTGTGATAGGTAATTGGTTGCAAGTGTTTCATGGGAGTTGTGGATTGAATCCATCAATTCCAACATAGAGGTAGGTGGAGGTTGACACATGCTCAACCAAATGCTACAACAACTCCTGGAGAAAGAGGGAAAACCCACTTACCTCTTCAAGTTGGTCATACATATTGTTGATTTGAAATGCATAAGTAGGTTGAATGCATTCCTCCTCAGCTGGAACCTCATGCTTGGGTGCAATTATGGCTTGTGGTACTTTGGTGGCCTCCATCCAAGCAAGATGTCTAATAGGACATCCTCCTGAAAGGAAAAACACTGAGCTCTCCCTACCAGTTTCTTGTTTGTGCACTGCTTCCTCATCATTGTGCTGACCTATGAAAAACACCTCTTGTGATTGTTTTGGAAAAAGCAAAGATATTTTTTCCTTATGTTCTTGCTGCTCATGATTTTCCTCTTTTAGAAGTGTTGAATTTCCATCTAAGTCTAAACAAAAGGCCTCTAAGTCATCCCAAACAAGTCCTCTTTAGCCTCTTCCTTGTTTTTCTATAAAAGAGGACTGACCTTAGCATCATAGAAACTATCCTTGTGTGTATCAACCTCTTCACTTCACCAAACAAGGTTGTCATCATTTGTCTCATCACAAACTAGCATCTTTTCATGGTCATTTTCATCCTCAATATGCTTCAAAACTTGTGAAGGTATTGAAGCCTACATGCTCTTTTCATCTTCATCAACAAAACAAGGAAGATCAACGAATGAAAATACCAAGTCTTCATTTACATCACCCTCTCCCTGCTTGTTGCCTTGTCCCACATGATTTTTGATGTAGGAATATACATATTTTCTTCATGTTCAACAAAAAATGAGAGATCCTCAAATAAATCAAAAAGAGCCTCGTGCTTAACACCCACTACTTATTTAGACTATTTCCCCAACTGGTCATGATTATCAACCTCAAGCTGCAAGTTAGACTTTTCTTCTTTTGTATCATCTTCAACTGTATCAACAAAAAAATATACCTCCTGCTCCTCCCCAAAAACTTCCTCCTCTTGTGCACTAAACTAGCTATCCTAGTAGATAATGGCCCCATCTTTGCAAAGATGGATGATACTAGGATGGGAAGGTTGATTATAGGAATATTTTTGGGTTTCTTAAGGAGTAATAGGCTCTTCAGGTATAAATGGTTGAATTTGCACAATCATAGTCTCTTGCAAAGGGTGAAAGTCTCAAAAGCTTATAATTTCAAGCTCAAAAGACTTACTTGAAATAGGAGGCTTACTCTGCTTGAAGCTTGGAAAATTATATTTGCGAGGATCCTCCTTCATAGGCTGATTTGGAATGCAAGGAGATGATTGGTCCTCCAACCTTTGCACTTGAGCAAGAAAAAGCCACATCTACTCCTACTTAGCAATAAAATATTTTGCAAGAGAAACCTCATATTGTTGCCTTTGTATCTCCATATCTTCTTGTTGTTGGTAGGCCTAATAAGATAACTCCTCCTACTAAAAGCTATGTTCTTGGAATCTTTTAATTTCATCCATTTGTCTTTAAAAGTCCAATAGTATATCTTTGATGCTCAAATTATCAACACTTGAATGTTGGTTATGAGGATGGCAATACCGGCTGGAGACAAAAAGGATTTCTTGTGGTTGGGTATTAACATATGTCTACCACGAACCTTAAGCAAGGGTGGGTGGGTGGTAATCATACTAAACATGTTGGTTTCCTTGTGTAGCAAAAGTGTATGGGGGAAAACCAACTGCATGCTCATTGTGTAGCATTTTCATGGAAAGGAGGATGATAGAACATATCTCCATGAAAGGAAGATATAATGTAGCATCAAACAAGCTAGGAGTTCTTGAAAAAGACTAAAACCAAAAAAATGAAGAGTATATTTTTGTAAAAAATATGAGCACATACTAGGACTTGGTCTTCTTCAAATCTGAAAATAAAACTCAAAGTCACCAAGTGTGTGAAGATTTTTCCTCCAAAGGTGGATATCATTGAAATACACACCAAATATCAGCAATGATAAGAAATTTATGTCCCACCGGGCATGCCAAAAACTATTTTCACATGAAATTGCACCCTACTAAATATGAGGTTCAGCATTCCAATGACACAATGGAAACAACCTCAAGGTGTGGGACCTTACGTGGTGAGGTTGAATCTTCAGAGAAGGCCAAATTCCTCTTCAAAATTAGATGCAACAATACTGGTCCAACCCAGCATTGGAAAAACCTACACTAACCCTAAACTACAAACTACAAGAGGAAAAGGGAGGAGGATGTTGAAAAGGGAAAACGGTGATGCGCCTAGCTTTAAAGTGTTTCTTCCTTCTTCTTATTGCATAGAGTATCAACAAAACCATTTAGGAAACTCACACAGTTTTCTATTTCACCGAATCTATACAAGAGAATGAAGGGGATAGGTGTTGGGAAAATGTGTCTCAACCTTGCAATTATATACGAATTTTTCGCTGACACGTTAAGGTTTTTTCTCGTTAACACGTCAAGGCTTTTTATCCATTGACACATCAAGGATTTTTCTTGCTGACACGAAAATTTTTTCCATTAACACGCCAAATGAAAAATGACCTTGTGAAACCCTAATTCTAGAAGGTTCTAAAAATCTTGTTATAAGTGGGTGGGATGTATGTAGCCGATGTGTATTTTGAGAGCCTGATGGCATTCGTGGTGTCTCTTGATCTCTGGTAGTGATACTCCTATGAGAAGCTTTCTCTGCAAGCATATTGTAATCTTTTGATTTCTGAATAATATTAGGTGGCTTTTAGAGTGTGGGGTTTTTCTCTCGAAAGGGTTTTCCCCACGTAAATCATTGTGTTGTGGTATGCATGATATTTGTGTTTATTTGTGTTTAAGTTTTTGTAACTGTTAAATATTATTTAAATTTTTGCATTATTCTCCTCTCAAGGTTAGTGTAGGAAGTTGTTCTAGTACCTTAGCTTCATTACAAGTGGTATCAGAGTTTGATCACCTTTGGTTTCCGTTGTGGGTTGTTGGGTTTTTTGAACTAATCTAGATTTGAGTGGGAGCTTGTGCAGAAGATACTTTGTGATCTTGTTGTAGGAATTTTTAGATGGCAAGTTCATTAGGGAGAATAGAGGTGGATAATTTATTTGGAAATAATTTTGAGATTTAGAAGCTAAATATGGAGGATCTGTTAATAGATCGAGATATATAGGATGCTATTGATGAGAATGTTTCACTGCTTGTAGATCCTACTCAAGATACACAATATGATGTTATGGACCGTAAATCCAAGGGTCTAATCAAATTATGCTTGGCAGACTCTGTTTTAATTAATGTCCATGAAGAGACCTTTGCACATAAACTATGGAAGAAGCTATGTTAGATGTATCAGGGCAAATCTTTAGTGAACAATATTTTCTTGAGGAAGAAATTGTATTCCTTGAGAATGGAAGAGGGTGGATGAATCACAAACCACATAGAAGCATTCAAATGTTGGTGGCTCAATTGGCATCAGTTGGTGTCAAAATGGATGAGGAGGAGAAATGTCAGATCTTGCTTTGTTCTTTACCCGGTTCATGTGATTCTCTTGTTATGGCTATTGGTAGTACTTTTGTTATATTGAAGACTGAAGATGTGGTGGGTTCTTTTCTTTATGAAGAGATGAGGAGAAAGGTATCCATCATTGCCAAGGAGGCCCTAAATGTTCATGGAAGACCTAAGGAAAAAGGCAAGAAGAATGAGAAGCATGAAAAATCCAAGTCCAAGGGGAGATCTAAATCTCTCAAAAATTCCAAAGTTATTTTTTGGAACTGCGATAAGCTTGAACATGTTCATAAGAATGCAAAGAAGAAAATAATAAATTTGATTCTAAATCTGAGTCTAAGAAGGAAGATGGTGATGCTTTCATTATAACTTTGGCAACTCATGCAGGTAATGATGCATGGTTAATTGACTCCGGTGCATCTTTTCATATGACCTTTAATAAAGATTGGTTTTGTGAATATAAAGAATTTGGAGGTAAGGTGTACTTGGGTGATGATTCTCATTTAGACATTGTTGGTCATGGTAAAGTTAAAATCAAGTTTACTGATGGTAGAATAAAAAGGATTAATGGTGTGTTGCATATCCCTAGATTAGAATGAAATTTGTTATTTGTGAGCAAACTAATAGATGCGGGTGTGCAGGTAGTATATCATGATGTGGGATGCAAGATGGTTAGAGGTGCTATGGTGGTTTCTAGAGGTGTCAAATATGGGACATTGTATAAGCTTGATGTATGCACATTTGAGTGCAATAGTACTTATGTGAAAAGAAAGTATGTAGAAGAAGTGAGAGTTTCACCTTCAGCAGATGGTCATGGCTTTTTGGTGTAAGAGCGGTTGGATGGAAGAATCACTGTTCCATGCTCCGAGTCTCACCTTGGTAATTCCCTTTGGTGGCACTCCCCACAAACTCAACCTATAGGTCCTAACTCAAATGTAGGTACCCCTGGTTCTACTGGCCATCCCCACTTCCATCCATTTCATACAACCCAACCAAAACTTGGTGCTTTGCCACTGTTTCAACCTTGACCCTTAATCATCCCTAAAGGCCAAACACACACAACACTCAACTAGATTCTTGCAGGGGTGTAGAGATGTGATATCATGCTTCCTAGAATCCTAATAGGGTTGTTGAACAACCATTACACTCCATTTCTCCATCGCTCCCTCCAAACCCTCACTTAGGGTTAAAAAGGCTACAAGCCTAGAGCTACTATTAGCCCTCCTAACCGAGAAAAGTGGATGTTACTCAAAACTTTCCCAAAGAACCCCAAAGCTCCCATGTGGTTTCTTGGTCCTGATGCCAACCTCTTCAAGATTTCCAAAGTCTTAGGCCTTGTCTTGCCGCACACAGGTTTCTTCACCAATTTAGCAAATGTAGGGTTTTTTTGTCATTTCCTGGCCACCCGGTTGAACTGTCAAAGAGTTCTTCCATCAAATGGATTGATGTCACCTCTTACTAGATACCAAACCTCTATAGGGCCTTCTTCCACCTTTCTACCACAGGAATTGTCATGGAGAGGTCTCCCTTGCAAGTTAGGTGATTTGCACCTCCTGACTTTCCTAGCCGGGCACTGTTTAGCTCACCTAGGAAAGGTCTTCTTTCATGCTCACTTGACTCCTAGTGACTCCTAACCTTACTAAAGTGCAGGTATGCATCCTAGCCATTTCTTCCAAGATCCCATACACCAGGTACAGGGGAAAGGTGGTCTAGGACTCCATTTATTGCAGCTTTCCAAGCAGAATAATAAAAAACAAGAACTTAGAGAACAAAAAATTAACAACTTGTACGATGAAACAACTAGCTATTAACCAACCAACACTTTGAGATCAGATAAACTACATTCCACACGTATGCCAATGCCTGGTTATGCCATTAACACACTGCCAAAAGCTCAAACACAGAAAATTAAACAATTGCTCCTACTGTTCTTATTTCTCCTTCATAAAAATTTCAAGATTACAAAACTTCAAATGCCTTCCAACCTTTCACACAAGTCGAGGCAATCCTTAAATAGGTTTCCCAAGGTGGTTACCCTTCCCTTGGTTGGACATAACCACCACATTTGGCCAAAATTGCGCAAAGCAACATTTTGGTCTTTATTTCCAATTACTAGAACTTACCAACCATGAATGTCTAAACTCACAACTCTTCCACTCCTGATAGCTCCTGACCAATATATTTTTAAATCTCTCCCACAAGTTCAATGGTCAACAAGACCTTAACACATTAAAACAAAAATTCACAAACCTTTCCTATTCCTAGTGTTTCCTAGGTGTTCTTCTAGGTGCTCCTGCACCATTCTCCCCCTCTCTGCCCAAACACTAAGGAGTAGAAGAAGAGATCAAGGACATGTCAATGCCAAGCTTCTGGAACTGATCTTCTTGTACCCATGTAGCTTATGATTTAGCCTTATTCTTCCACTTAATAAGGTGCTCCATGTACACCTTGTGTCTTGCAGACTTTTGCACCCTTGACTCCAAGATCCTTTCAGCTTGGTGCTTGTCTTGAGTAGGTAGGGGTATGTTGTTGATGTCCTTGAAGATCTCTTGACTATTCTGATCCATCCCTATGATTGATCCCTTATATTTGATCAAGTCAGCTATATTGAAAACTAGTGAGATTCCTAAGTCGGTAGGTAGCTCAACCTTGTATGCATTTTTCCCATACTTGGCCAATATCTTGCACGGTCCTACCCTCTTCATCTGTAGCTTGGTTGACACTCCCTTCTACAACCTAGATCTGTTGAGGTGAACCATGACATACTCTCCCACTACAAATTGCACATCCTTCCTTGACAAATCTACCTTCTCCTTCAACTTTTGTGTAGCCTCGGTGACTGTCTTCTTCACTTGCTCCTGAATCTCTTTCATGTTCTGACTGAAGTCTTCAGCATGTCCACTCCTATTCTCCATGGCTCCTAGATCCCTGAGCTCACAAATACCTCTTGGGTGCATCCCATACACAACCTCAAAAGGACTCTCCCCTGTGGTCCGGTTGACACTGTCATTATAGGCATACTTAGCTTGTGAGATGACCATATCCCATGTCTGTCCATATTCCTTTGTTAGACACCTAAGAAGATTACCCAACACCCTGTTAACCACCTCTGTTTGACCATCAGTCTGAGGATGGTAAGTTGATCCAAATGACAGGTTGGTACCCAATCTATTCCATAGAGTCTTCCAAAAATGACTCATGAACTTAACATCCCTGTCTGAAACAATGCTTAAAGGTAAGCCATGAATCCTTACAACCTCCTTAAAGAAAAGATGAGCTATGTAGCTAGCATCATGAGTAGTTTTTCAAGGAATAAAATGACTCATTTTGCTAAATCTGTCCACCACTACATACACACTGTCAAAACCAGTCTTGGTCTTAGGGAGTCCTACCACAAAATCCATGCTCACACACTCCCATGGTCTATTAGGAATGGGTAGGGGTTGATATAAACCAGCATTGCTAGCTCCTCCCTTAGCTTTCAAACACACAACACATTGTTCCACATACTTTCTAACATCTCTTGCCAACTTAGGCCAATAGTAAAACCTTTGTACTAGTTCCAAAGTCTTGTTGATGCCAAAATGTCCACTAAGACAGCCATTATGCTTCTCTTGAATGAGGTTTTCTCTCATTGACCCTCTTGGAACACATAATTGATTCCCTTTAAACAATAAACCACTTTGCAATGTATACTCAGCATATTGACTATGAAAATGATTCTCAAAATCTAAACATACCTTATAAGCTTCTAAGAAATCTTCATCCTCTCCATAGAGATCTTTGAAGCTTTCAATCCCTATGCTCTTCAGTTGTATCTCTTGTACTGTTAACAACCTCCTACTCAATGCATCTGCTACCTTATTCATCTACCCCTTCTTGTGCTTGATGGTGAAGGTAAAATCTTGGATGTATTCCATCCATTTCAAATGCCTATTACTCAACTTCTCTTGGGTGTTGATGTAGCTGAGTGCCTGATTGTCTATAAAGACCAAAAACTCCTTGGGTAGAAGGTAATGCCTCCACTTCCTAAGTGACTGAACCAAAGCATAAAGTTCTAAGTCATAAGTTGAATACCTCTTCTTTGCTTCATTGAGCTTCTCACTAAAGAATGCTATAGGCCTACCCTCTTGACTTAACACTCCTCCTACTGCCACTCCACTAGTATCACATTCCACAGTGAACAACTTGTCAAAGCTAGGTAACAAGAGAATAGGTTGAGTTGCCACTTCTTGTTTTAGTTTCTCAAATCCTTTCTTAGCTTCTTTTGTCCACTTAAACTTGGTTTTTAGACCACCTTTGATTGTATCTAGGACCGGTGCACAAATACCACTAAAGTTCCTTATGAATTTTCTATAGAATTGAGCCAATCCATGGAAACTTCTTACCTCAGTCCCTGTGGTTGGTGTAGGCCAATTTATGATTTCTTCCACCTTTCTTGGATCCATCTTCAATGATCCCTTAGACACTACAAATCCCAAATATACAAGCTATTGTTTAAAGAACTCACACTTCTCTAGATTGATTTCCAACTTCTCCTCTTGCAACCTTCTAAGAACCAACTCCACATGTTTTAAATGATCTTTTGTTGTCTTACTGAATATGAGGATGTCATCAAGGTATGCCACCACAAATACTCCTATGAAATATTTGAGAACTTCATTCATGAGCCTCATGAATGTGCTAGGGGCATTGGAGAGACCAAATGGCATCACTCTCCATTCATATAACCCATCATTTGTCTTAAATTTTGTCTTCCATTCATCCCCATCCTTAATTCTGATCTGATGGTATCCACTCTTGAGATCCAGCTTGGTGTAATATTGAGCTCCTCCAAGACAATCCATTAGATCCTCAATTCTAGGAATAGGGAACCTATACCTAATGGTGATTCTATTTATTTCTCTAGAATCAGTACATAACCTCCATTTTCCTCCCTTCTTGGTTGCCAAAACTACTGGTACTGCACATGGGCTGATGCTCTTTTGAATCAATTTTTGATCCAACAACTCTTGCACTTGTCTGGCCACTTCCAAATTTTGATCCAGTGTAAGCTTATATGTTGCTTTGTTAGGCAAAGATTCTCCAGGTATGAAGTCAATTTGATGACTAATAGCCCTTTTAGGAGGTAAATTTGCAGGTGTGCCATCACTTACTATGTCCTAGTACTTCTCAAGTAAATTCTGGACTGCTTCAGGTATGACTGATTTTTCAGTCTTATCTTCCTCCTTGGATTGCAACAAAACTACATATCCTTCTCCACCTTCATGTAGGGTATTGAGGAACTCTTTTCCACTACTTAGTAGAACACTTGGTTTCTTGGAATGTCCTTCATCCTCTTCTGATAGTGACTACAATTTAAAAGTCTTTCCATCCTTCTTAAATGAGATTGTATTCTCCTTTCCATCATACATGGCACTCCTATCATATTGCCATGGTCTTCCCAATAGTAGATGACATGCATCCATGGGTAAAACATCACAAACTAACTTGTCCTTGTATCCTCCAATGGAAAACTCCATCGTTACTTGCTCATTCACTAAAACACTTTGCCCTTTGTTAAGCCATGTGACCTTGTAGGGATTGGTGTGGGGTACCTTTTCCAATTTCAATTTCCTTACTGCCTCCTCTAAGATAATATTGTCTGTTGAACCTGAGTCTACTATGACCTTGCATACTTTACCAAGTATCTTGCACCTTACTCTGAATAGAGCTCTCCTTTGCTTTGGTTCTTCTTTGACCGGTTGTCTGATCAAGACTCTTCTAAACATCAGACTCTCTCCCATCTCAGATTCAATGTGACTGACCTCAATTGCCTTAGGACTCATGGTGTCCTCTTGTGTATAAGCCACTCTCTTCTCATTGCTTGATGAAGTTGCTTTCTCCGGGCACCTATAGGCTGGGTGTCCAACTTGACCACAATGATAGCATTTCATGTTTGCAAAATAGGAATTACTCTTGTCTACTCCTCTTCCTCTATTTGATCCTCCTTGAGAACCTCTACCTCTATTATAACCTCCTCTAGAAGGTGTTTCATTGCCATGATTTGTGGATTTGAACTCTCCTTGGTTTCTTTGGTCATTGCCTCTACCTTGGTAGCCACCCCTTTTCCCTCTTTGATCTCTTTGTTCCCTTCCTTTACCTCTGCCTTTAGAATTGGAGTCTTGCTTCTTTTTCAGCTTCTCCTCCACCTTGAAAGCCATTTGAAAACAACTATGGAGATTGGTGAGTGTAAAGAGACTCAACTCTTCTTGGATGTTCCATTTGAGGCCATTTAGATACCTCGCCACCTTGATGCTTTCCACTTCTTGCAGCCTAGACCTAAGGCTTAGTTTTTGGAACTCCTCAGTGTAGGTAGCTACATCTAGGTCTCTTTGCCTAAGGTTTTTCCTTTTCTTATGTAGTTGGACCTCATAGTCTTCTGGTAGATAATACTCCTTCACTTTGCCACCATAGCTTTCCAACTCGATATGTGCTTCTTGCCTTCATTCTCCCTTTCTTCTTGTAGGAACTTCCACCAAGTCAGTGCTTGTCCCCTTAGTCTTGATTTTTCTATCTTCACCTTTTGTGCCTCAGTCACTCCATCACACTCAAAGTGATTCTCCATTCCTTCTATCCACTCCATGACCAACTCAGCATCCATTCTACCTGTAAAGATGGGAATACCTTCTAATGCTTTACCACTCAAAGCCTTCAATGCCTTGAGGAAGGGTTCCTCCTTCAATGGAGGATCAGGGTCTGGTTCAATGTCCTCCTCAACCTGATCTTCACCCTTGTCTCTAACCACTGCTAGCTGTACCTTCCTTTTGTCTATAGCCTCTACCACTTCTTCTAACTTTTGCTTCATCTCTTCAACTATCTCTTCAAGTTGCCTGTTATTCTCTTGTTGCTCTGCCAGATCCCTTGCCAATTCAGCATTGGTCACCATGGTGTTGGAACCACTTGATTCAACCTCTAACATACAATTCACTATCCCAAACCTTCCACTGCTCTGATACCAATCTGGTGTAAGAGGGGTTGGATGGAACAATCACTATTCCATGCTCCGGGTCTCACCTTGGTAATTCCCTTTGGTGGCACTCCCCACAAACTCAACCTATAGGTCCTAACTCAAATTTAGGTACCCCTGGTTCTACTGGCCATCCCCACTTCCATCCATTTCATACAACCCAACCAAAACTTGGTGCTTTGCCACTGTTTCACCCTTGACCCTAAATCATCCCTAAAGGCCAAACACACACAACACTCAACTAGATTCTTGCAGGGGTGTAGAGATGTGATATCATGCTTCCTAGAATCCTAATAGGGTTGTTGAACAACCATTAGGCTCCATTTCTCCATCGCTCCCTCCAAACCCTCACTTAGGATTAAAAAGGCTACAAGCCTAGAGCCACTATTAGCCATCCTAACCGAGAAAAGTGGATGTTACTCAAAACTTTCCAAAAGAACCCCAAATTTCCCCTATGATTTCTTGGTTCTGATGCCAACCTCTTCAAGATTTCCAAAGTCTTAGGCCTTGTTTTTCCGTACACAGGTTTCTCCACCAATTTAGCAAATGTAGGGTTTTTTTGTCATTTCCTGGCCACCCGGTTGAACTGTCAAAGAGTTCTTCCATCAAATGGATTGATGTAGCCTCTTACTAGATACTTGACCTCTGTAGGGCCTTCTTCCACCTTTCTTCCATGGGAATTGTCATGGAGAGGTCTCCCCTGCAAGTTAGGTGATTTACACCTCCTGACTTTCCTAGCCGAGCACTATTTAGCTCACCTAGGAAAGGTCTTCTTTCATGCTCACTTGACTCCTAGTGACTCCTAACCCTACTAAAAGTATAGGCATGGATCCTAGCCATTGCTTCCAAGATCCCATACACCAGGTACAGGGGAAAGGTGGTCTAGGACTCCATTTATTGCAGCTTTCCAGGCAGAATAATCAAAAACAAGAACTTAGAGAACAGAAAATTAACAACTTGTACGATGAAACAACTAGCTATTAACCAACCAACACTTTGAGATCAGATAAACTACATTCCACACGTATGCCAATGCCTGGTTATGCCATTAACACACTGCCAAAAGCTCAAACACAGAAAATTAAACAATTGCTCCTACTGTTCTTATTTCTCCTTCATAAAAATTTCAAGATTACAAAACTTCAAATGCCTTCCAACCTTTCACACAAGTCGAGGCAATCCTTAAATAGGTTTCCCAAGGTGGTTACCCTTCCCTTGGTCAGACATAACCACCACATTTGGCCAAAATTGCACAAAGCAACATTTTGGTCTTTATTTCCAATTACTAGAACTTACCAACCATGAATGTCTAAACTCACAACTCTTCCACTCCTGATAGCTCCTAACCAAGATATTTTTAAATCTCTCCCACAAGTTCAATGGTCAACAAGACCTTAACACATTAAAACAAAAATTCACAAACCTTTCCTATTCCTAGTGTTTCCTTGTTGTTCTTCTAGGTGCTCCTGCACCACTTTTGGGTACCCAAGGGTACTCTTTCTTCTGAAACAAAGTTACATGCAAAGAAAACTATGTTATGGCTCTAGAGACTTGGCCACATTGGAGAAAAGGGTCTAAGGACCTTGAAAAATAAAAACCTTGTTGATGGTTTGTCTGATTGTAATCTTGAATTCAATTTTTGTGAGCATTGAATTTATGGAAAACAAAATCTTGTCCAGTTTTACTTGAGTTCTCATAAATCTTGTGGTGTATTGGATCTTATTCATTCTGATGTATTTGGTCCTATAAATTTTCCTTCAATTGGTAAATCCACATATTATTTATCATTTATTGATGATTATAGTAGGACATTAGTATATTTTGTAAAGATTAAATCTAAAGGTTTCAGTCGATTTAAAGAATTTAAAGCAATGGTTGAGTTGTAGACTGGAAAGAAAATAAAATGTTTGAGGATTGATAATGGCGGCTAATTTTGCTTTAATAATTTTGATAGATTTTGTAAAGATTGTGGTATTCATAGACAGAAGACAACTCAGTATTCTCCACAACAAAATGTGTTGGAGTTGAGAAGATACAACACCACAGAAGCCCAAAAGATCTTTGCAAGAAAATAACCTATTACAAGGAGAAGAAAGGAGAAGCAACAAAGGAAATGCTCAAAAATGTGGAGCAATGTATTCACCTGAAAATGTAAAATGAATTATGATACAAAAGATAGTTTTCAACTACATATAGATGAAAACCCTAAAAAGGAAAACCCTAGGCTTGCACAATAATAATTAATAAAGTAATTAATTATTATGTACCTAATGTTAGCTTAAGTGAAAAGAGGTAAAAGGGAACTTTAAGTAACTAAACAAATATTGTTTAATTAATAAAGTAAATACCCAATTACTCTAATAGAATGAAGTTGCAAAAAGAATGAACAGGACACTAATGGAGAAGGCTAGAATTATGTTGAGTGGTGTTGGCCTAGAACAATGGTTTTTGGCTAAATTTGTTGCCACTTCTCGTTATCTAATTATCAGGTCTCCTACATCAACTCTTATTGATAAGACACCTATAGAGACATGGTCGGGTCACAATCCTTCATTAATAAATCTTAGTGTTTTTTGTTGCTAGGCATATGCACATGTGTCAAAGGAGAAGCAAATAAAGTTGGACGAAAAGGCTATGAAATCTATCTTCATTGGATATAGTTATGGTGTGAAAGGATACAAGCTTTGGGATCCTATTTCAAAGAAGGTATTACACAATAGAAGTGTTATTTTTAAAGAAACTAAGCCTTCTTATGTTACATTGCAGTCAAAACAAAGTAAATAGGAAGATGTGATTCAATTTCCTTCTACACCTAAGAAAGTTGAATCAAGGCCCAAGGATAGACAAGAAGTTAAGGAGATCTCATCTAGCTTTGGGTCTTCAGAAGAGGAGGAAGAACCTCCAACTCAGCTTGCTCGTAGGTCCACAAGGCATAGGAAACCACCTAAAAGGTATTCACCTAATGATTGGAGATGTATTTTTTCTTTGAATACTAACATGGATGAACCTAGATCTGTAGAAGAGGAACTATGTATGAATGATGCAGAATCCTAGAAGATTGCTATGGATGAAGAAATGGCATCTTTGAAAAAGAATGAAATATGGGATCTTGTACCATTTTCTGAAGGATGAAAACCTATTAGTTGTAAATGGGTGTTCAAGAAAAATATTGGTTTAGATGGAGGTATTGAGAAGTAAAAAGCAAGGTTGGTTGTGAAGGGTTACTCTCAAGCTGAGGGTGTTGATTATAGTGAGATATTTTCTCTTGTTGCACAAAATTTATCCATGAGATTTTTTCTTTTTATTGTTGTTGCTTATGATTTAGAGGTTGAGCAAATGGATGTAAAAGTTGCTTTCCATCATGGTGATTTCGAGGAAGATATTTATATGACACAGCTAGAGCACTACGTGGTGAAAGGTAAAAGTAAGTTGGTTTGAAAATAGAAGAAATCTTTGTATGGCTTAAAATAGATCAGAGTCCTAGGATGTGGTACCAAAAATTTGATACATATGTGTTGAGTTTGGGATTTGAGCATTCTAAATCATATCATTGTATTTATTATAAAATGGATGGTGATCAATTCTTGTTTGTTGCATTATATGTTGGTGATATGTTATTTATTGGTAGAGGGAAAGGTATGATTTCAGAACTAAAATCTCAACTTGCTGCTAAATTTGAAATGAAATATCTTCGTGTAGCTAAACACATTCTTGGGATGGAAATTAAAAGAGATAGAGTGAACAGAAAGCTATGTCTTGGCCAAAGAAAGTATGTCAACTCAATTTTACATAGGTTTGATATGTAGGATTGTAGACCATTGTGGGTTCCTATTTCAATTGGAAAAAAGTTATCTATTTTTGATTGTCCAATATCTCCATCAGAGATGGAAGACATGAGAAGAGTGCCTTACCAAAGTGCAATTGGAAGTTTAATGTATGTTATGGTTTGTACTAGACCAAACATTGCCCAAGCAGTGGGAGTTATTTCTAGATATATGTCTAATCCTAGTAGAGTTCATTGGGATGCAGTTAAAAAGTCTTCAAATATTTGTGTGGTACCTCAAATTATTCCTTATGTTATCATAGTAATATGAATAAAGATGATATTTTCCTTGATATTCATGGGTATGTGGACTCAGACTGTTCAGGTGATGTTGATAGCAAAAGATCCACCAGTTCTTAATTATTTACTTTATTTGGTGGTGCAATTAGTTGGATGAGTGGGCAATAGGTTGTGGTTATTTTTTCCACTACTGAAGCAGAGTATATGGTAGCTACTCATGCTTGTAAAGAATTCATTTGGCTTAAGAGACTATGTTCATCTATTGGAATAAAACAAGGTGCAGTGACAATTTATTACGACAGTCAGAGTGTGATATGTCTAGCCAAGAACCCAACGTTTCATGTCAAGACCAAGCACATTGATGTACAGTATCATTTTGTTAAAGATATGGTCGAAGATGGTAGGGTGAAGCTAGTTAAGGTATGCAATTTTGAAAAATTGTGGAGCATTTTAGGGTTTACAGTGTATTCATAAGGTATTCATCAACTTTTTCAAGGTGGAATGCATTAAATGAAAAATTAGGGCAAATCGGTAAAATAGAAAGTATAAATTGAAATCAAGTTAAATCACTTTTACACATTCAAAAGAAAGTAGAATGAAATGAAGCAATTTGAAGGCAATTTGGAGTATCTAGCATCAAACCCTAGTTTCAGTCGAAGCTTGAAAAAGGTATTTACAATTATTTGTACTTTATGGGATTTAATTAGAAGCAATTTCCATAAGCATATACAAGAAAATTGAGGTAAAAATGACCACTCCCACTGTGGTTGAGACTTCTGAGAGACCCTGATTGAAATTCAGAATATGTTCATGGAAGGTTTATGAAATGGATCTCATGGGTGCGTTTTCACGAATTACAAATAGTTTCTTTCCCACTGAGGATACAAGAACCTACATTCACATGAAATTGGAAGATTTTGACAATCAAGTGCTCAAGGATTAATGGCTAGAGTAGCTAAGTGGAAATAATTCCTTTGTGAAACTAGAATACAAAAACCTAGTACGGAAGAAGCTAGATGTATGGAATTGGTTCCCAAAATTTTGTGGTGAGATGTTTCAAAAATTTGTAAGGATGACACTTAGTAGATTACATGAAAAATTTGTGTGGACAATTATAGCTGGAGTAATTACCAAGGAAGTGATTAAACCTGTAACTAGTCTTTGTGACACTGGACCCGTACCAATGCTAAAAGTTGTGAAGAATGATGTGGTTATGAAACTAACTGGTGCTACATATGATGGAAGAGAACTAACAACCAAATCCATTACAAGCCCTTCTGTGATATATATTGCAGTTATGATTAGTCAGAAAATCTACTTTACCAATAGAGGCAATTCGATGTCTGCAACTACAATTTATATTGCACATGACATAGTGGTTAATGAAAGGGACTTATTTGTGTGAGTTGCTCCAGTAGCAACTTATGGATAACCTAAACCAAACTAAGACAAAGAAGTATCCATTCAATTTTGGCACTTTGGTAGTCTGTTTACTATTTTACTTTTTGATGGAGCTACCTAGAAAGAAGAATATTATATGGGATCACAATAGACCGGTGGCACATCAAATCTTTGAACACTGCATAGCCTTAGATATTTCAAAGCACAAAATGATGCTCTAACTACATTCTTTTTGGTTTTCTAGAACAATATGTATGAAAGAGATAGAGTTACAAGGAGCTTAGTAAAGAAATATGCAAAGGAGATAACTTTTTTTGTGTCCACTGATGAGTGCATCATTGAGGTGGTAGAACCTATAACTCTATGGATAGAGCCTCTAGGATATGAGATTGATTAACAAATGGTTGAGAATTTTATTGAAATTCTATTGAGTAGTCCTAAGGATCTTGTTGAATAGGACAACCTAGAACTCTATGGATAGAGCCTCTAGGATATGAGATTGATGAGAAAATGGCTAAGAATTTCATTGAAATGCTATTGATTAGTCCTTAGGATCCTATTGAATAGGACAACTAAGAGGGGGGTGAATTAGTTGTCATAGATATTCACCTTTAATTCAATCACCAGAACTAATACTTAAAACTACTTAAATGATTAATCATCAAATGCCACATGCCAATGCAAAAACTTAAATTCAACACATAAACACAATAACACTAGATTTACATGGAAAACCCAATGAGGGAAAAACCATGGTGAGGATTAACTCACACTATAGAGAATATCAAAACTGATTACAAAAAGGCTCACTACCTGAAACAAGGCTCACTGCCTGAAATAAGGACTCACTGTCCAATAGGACTACAACCCGGAGGGCTCACTGCCATAGAGATACAAAGAATACAAAGAAGACTTTTTATAGAGAGACTACAAATCTAATGCAACAAAATATTCCACCACAATTATTTAATCAACTTTCATGAATGATATAGTTCACCTTCTGCTCACTACATCTAGAAACTCGGCATTAAGCTTCGCACTGATATGCCACACACAACTCACACACACTTTTTGAATAGCATCAATGTCACATCTACTTTTCAATTATCTTCCTTCTTTCCTCTTGTACATTTTTCATTACTAGATCATCATGTATTTATACTATCTCCAACTTTGAAAAAGAGATCCAAAGTCGGTCATCCAAATTCAAATTCAAATTAGGTCAGCGCCAACCATCCTAGGGTGAAATTAGAATGAGGTTGACCCAAGCACATGCTTCACCAAGACCCAAAATAGATCCAACACACTTCATTAACTTCAAAGATAGTGCTTAACACAAGGTCGGCCAAACCAGTGTAAAACACATAGAACAATTAAGCTCGAAACTTTGAGAAACCAAAAATATCTTCAATACAATCAAAACATCTTAACTCTAGATCTGCAAGTCAAAAGACTTCATCAAAGAGAAATCTGGACCAGCAACATTTCTCCCAGACCTCAACCAGAACACAGAAAAACATAGTTCACAACTGGTGAACACAACTTGAACTTCTCAACGAACTAATAGCCAAAAATCTAAATATACCAACCTTCAAAAACCATAACTAACATATTTGAATTGCACGAACATAGGGTCAAATATCGGATCAACAATTGAATACCTATAAACTTTCTTTTATACACTTTTCTCAATATCCTCAACATATACAACCAATAGCAACTAGTAGATAACTAGTTGACTAGTTGACATCAATGACAACACCTTCAATCCTTTCTTCAATCTTGCAACAATCTCTCCCTTTGTCATTGATGGCAACACATGATGTGAAAAAACATCAAAGACACCATACCAGTTCTGAATATACTTTTCATGATATTTTTTTTGCTTCTCCCCCTCAGAAGATTGTCTTTCTCATTACCTACTTTCTCTTATTAGATTTCTTTTTGTTTCACATGCTTTCTCTCCCCCTTTGACATCAATGGAAAAGGAAAAAAATATGTTCATTGAATCTTCCTTTGACATGAAAAAAATATACTCATAATGACAACACTTGAAACTACCTGCTCCCCCTAAGAGGTAGCCACCAAAACATCAGCCCAAAGAGATAAAACCATAAAACCACTGGACTGATGCATCTCCATATGCATCTTAATTTATGAAAGGAGGGGAAATAACCCTTAACTTCTCCCAGAGATACTCAAAAGTATATTTAGGAAGAGCCTTCATGAAAATATCAACAATTTGATCCTTTGTCAGAACATACTCAAGTTAACTCAATTCCCCATGACCTTCTCTCTCAAGAAATGATATCTAATAGATATATGCTTCGTCCTCGAGTGCATCACAAGATTCCTCGAAATGTTAATTGCACTTGTGTTATCACAAAAGATATAAATGGGATCATCATATAGCACTATGATATATTTAAATGTTTGTTTCATCCATAGAACTTGTGTACAGCAAGATGCAACAGCAATATACTCAACTTCAACAATAGACAAAGAGACTGAATCTTTCTTCTTACTCAACCATGCCACCAATTTGCATCCAAGAAAGAATGCACCACCACTTGTACTATTTATGTCATCTACACATCTAACCCAATCTATATATGTATAGGCACTAAGTGTAAAATCAGTATCTTTAGGATACCACAATCCATAATCTAGAGTGTCGTTTAAATATTTGAATATTATTTTAATTGTAGCAAAATGTGTTTCCTTCAAATCTTCTTGAAATCTAGCCACAACACAAACCGAATGCATAATATTCAGTCTAGTAACAATCAAATATAGTAATCCATCAATCATAGATCTATACTTGCTTTGATTAGTCTTAGGTGAATCATCATCTTTACCCAATTTTCAACCAGTCACTATAGAAGAACATACCAGTTTGGAACCATCCATCCCAAACTTCTTCAACATCTCTCTCACATATTTAGACCGTGAAGTGAAAATTTATTTCTCTGTTTGATTAATCTGTAGCCTAAGAAAGAAATTCATCTCCCCATACATAGACATTTCAAATTATTTCTACATCTCTTCCACAAACATCTTGCACATCTTTTCATTTCCTCCAAAAATAATATCAACATATAAAACTGCAATCAAGATTTTGTCATTATCAATCTTAAAGTACAAATTATTGTCTAATGTACCTTTGTTAAATCCTTTCTTAATAAAATTCCTATCTAACCTTGCATACCAAGCTCTGGGAGCTTGCTTTAATCCATATAAATCTTTCTTCAATCTGCACACCATATCCAGTTGATTTGTCAACTGAAATCCTTTCAGTTGTTCCATGTAAACTTCTACTAGCTCACCATTTAGAAATGATGAATTGACATCCATCTGATATCATTTGAAATCTTTATAAGCAGACAATGTCAAGAACATCCTTATAGCTTCCATTCTTACTACCCAGGCAAAAGTCTCCTAAAAATCTATACCTTCTACTTGTGAGTAGCCTTTACACACAAGCCTCGCTTTATTTCTGACAACTTGTCCATTCTCATTCAACTTATTTCTAAATAACCATTTTGATCCAATGATATTTTTGTCTACCGATATTGGGACCAATTCCCAAGTCTGATTCTTCTCAATCTGCAAAATTTCTTTTTTCATTGCTTCCTTCCAATGTTCATCTTTACATACTTCACTTACTGTCTTCATCTCAATCTCAGAGAATAAACACAAATTTACTTTAGCAATAGCTTTGTTTTTGGTTAACACACATTTTATCTTATCTCCAATAATCTGATTTTCTTAATGATTCCTCTGTACATATTTTGGTGTCCTAAGGGACATCATCAGAGCATCTTCTTCTCTTTCATCCTATTTATCTAGCTTTTCTTGCTCATCTTTATCTTGTTCTTCCACAATTTCTTTGATTCTTGCACAATCATGTTCATCAGACACATATCCATCAATATCAATAGAATTCTTTATTGTCTCATCAACCTTTACATTCGAGCTCTCTACAATTTTTCTCAGTCTTTTATTGAAACATCTGTATGCCTTGATTTTAGTAGAATACCCAAGAAATATGCCTTCATCACTTCTTGCATCAAACTTACCCAAAGTTTCCTCATTTCTTCTGATATAGCATTTGCTTCCGAATACCTTGAAATATTTAACTGTAGGAATTCTTTCGTGCCATGGCTCATAGGGAGTCTTTGTACTATTTTCTCTTGCTTGAACTTAATTGAATACATAAACAATAGTATGAATAGTTTATTTCCAATAAATTGGCTTCAGTAATCATTGATCTAGTAGCCTCTTGAACTGTTTTGCTTTTCCTCTCAACAACTCCATTTCGTTAAGGAGTTCTCATAGCAGATAATTGTCTCTTTATTCCATGCACTTCACAAAACATATTGAATTCATGGGAGGTGAATTCTCTATCTCAGTCAGATATTAAGCATTTTTATTCTCAAATTCACTTCATTTTCAACCATAGCCTTGAATGCCTTGAATCTATCTAATGCATATGATTTCTCTCTCAAAAATGTAATCCATGTATATCTAGAATAATCATCAATTAAAAGCATAAATTACCTTTCACCAAGTGGACTTCGCACTCTCATAGGACCACAAAGATCTGTATGAACTAAATCCAGTAGTCTAGTAGTAGATTGTTCCTTTGATCTATAATGATTTCTTGCTTGCTTCCCAAACTAACAATTCATGCAAATAGCATTAATACGCTTTGTAATTCTTGGTAAATCTCTTATGGACTGAACAACACTAATCCTTTTCAAATTATCAAAATTCATGTCACACATTCTTCTATGTCATAACCAACTATCATTTATCTAAGTCATAAAGCACCATCATCAACACCCTTAAGTTGATAAATATTCCCTTCATATTTCTTTCCTGTAGCAATCAATGTTCTAGATCATTTATGGATCTCACATTTCTCATCTTTAAACACAAGATCATATCCTTTTCTGCACATTTGGCCAATGCTCAACAGATTATGTCTTAATCCCTTAACATAGTAAACATCATCAGTACGATGCTTTCTATCAAAACTTACTGAACCTATCCCACAAATTTTAGCACTAGTATCATCTCCAAACATAACCAAGCCTCCATCATATTTAACAAACTTACTCTTATCACCAATCATGCGATGTGAACAACCACTATCAACTACCCAAAAAAAAAATTCATGTTTAGCATGTAGGGCAGAGATAATTGTACCTTCATTTTTCTCATTCTCTAGAGGGCTTTCCTTTACCTGTTTTTCTGAATTAGTAGAAGTCGGTTCATCCTTAATCGCAGAACAAGCATTCATTTTCATCTAGATCTTCATATTCTAAACCTTCATCTGAAATATTAGCATTCTCATTAACATAGCAAGCTTTGTTAATCTTCTTTCCTTTCTTTTCTTTCTCATATATTTGTTTATTCCTTTTAGCTCTTTCCGAACACTTTGCAACATAATGACCTAATTCTCCACAACTAAAGCATTTAAAGAGAAACTTACCTTCATACTTATCAGAACCTTTTCTCATTCTTCTCACAAAGTTAGCTTTTATTTCATCAAAGTTCTTTCCATTTGTATCTTCAGCCTTTGTAGCTTTAAAAGTAGCCTTTGATTTGCCTCCATTTCTTAGACTCGGCTTCCTCATTTCATAAGATGTCGAAAATCCTAACAAAAAATCCTTAGTAAAAGTATTATAATCTATAGTCTTTTCAATAATGCTCACCTTCTCACTATAAGCATCAAGAATAATTTTGAGAATCTTGTTTACAATCCTAGTTTCATTTATCGTAGTGCCAAGAGATCGCATTTCAATCACTACCTCATCAAATCTATGTACATAAGCTTTAACATTTTCATCTTCGAACATATGTATAAGATCAAACTGTGTTTCCTAATTCTGCAATTTCACCTCTTTGACTCTTTCATCACCAGCATGTGCTCTTTCTAAAGTATCCCAGACTTCCTTAGTTTTCTTTATATTATGAACCTTAATCAACTTTGAATGTACCACTATTCTTCAAGATGGACTTCACCTTATTGTTCGCTTCATATAATTTGATTTCTTTAGGTGTACTCGGACCATCAGAAAGAGGAGTGTAAGGATTCTTGTAAGCTTTCTCCACATCATATCTGCAATACTCCAGATATTCTTCCATTAAAACTTTCCATATACCATAATTAGTTCCATCAAACCTTGGATAATCAAAGACCATTTTTCCAGCCATCATGTACCTTTTTCAAGTAGTTAAGCTCTTCACCAAGGAACTAAGCTTTGATACCAATTTTTAAATAGGACAATTGAGAGGGGGGATGAATTAGTTGTCACTGATTTTGATCCGGTGGATATTTTTAGTGAAATTGAAGTGTCTCATTTCTCTCCAAAATCAGCACCATCAGAAAGAGCTCGACGTCCTGATTCCAATGCAACTCGAACGCAGCGAAAAGGAGTCCGTTTGTGCAAGTTATGGCCAGTCAAACCTTGGGTCAAACTGAGATCAGGGGGCGTCCAGGAAGCAAAAAAATGATGTCATCAAAAGTTGTCGAAGTTGGCATCATCGCAAAGAGCTCGTCGAGACGATTCCGATGGTGTTCGTTTCGTCGAAATCCGACATCGTATGCTCAACTTATCAGTGGTCAAAGTTTCAGGTTGACTTGGTGGACTGAAGGTACAGTGATGACGTCATCATCCGTACAGCTGATGTCAGCACATGGTATGAAATCTGAAATGAAACCAATCAGGTGGCGACACGTGTCCTTTCCATACAGTCATTCACATAGTCAGCAGGTCCGTAGCTCGGTCAGCAGGTCCAGTCAGCATTTGCGTGGCGGTTGAGTCAGCATACAGGCGGCAGTGACGTGTCTCTTCCAGCCAATCAGATGTTGCCACGTAGCATTCCCGTGGCGTGCCACATGTCCTGAGTTCTTCCGTCGGTGTCGGTGTTTGTTGAATTGGTTGATCGTTTGTTTAAAAAAAGAGCTTGGGTGGACTCGAACTCCCAACCACCCGCGGGCGAGATCACCGGGTGGCCATTCCACCAAAGCGTCGGCCATTAACCTTATGTGGTGGCCATTTTGTTTTGTTGAGTTAATTTTGGAGTTTGTTCTTAAAATTGCAACCGCCGGGAGTTGAACCCAGAACCACCGGGTCTCCAAAAGGCAAGCCCACCAACAAGCCGCGCGACGGGTATGGAATATGATAAGCTTTGGTCGATTTGTTAATTTGTTAATGACCGAATGCCTTATTTTTAAAACCAACTCCCCTATAAATATAAAACAAACAACTTTTTATAAAAGTGTAACCTCCTAAAACCAACAAAAGCCTGAGGGAAGTATTATTGAAGAGCTTAAATAATTTTAAGAGATTTTTATGTGTAAAATTGGGGGATTGAGTTGTTTTTAGGGGGATTTGGAGAATATTGTAAAATCATATGGTTTTATACCATATTGGGATTTTTTTTGTATAAAAAGGGGTGTGAGGTGAGAGTGGAGATCAAGTTTTCTTTCAGGTGACGAAGTCTTGAAGCTGTGGAGATAATCGAAAGAGAGGTCTTGTAGAGATTCCATTCTTGCACGTCAGAGCGTTGTTATGCTGCCGAAGTGCTTGGAGAATGATTGTGGTGCTTTGTAATTGATTTTGGAGTTAATCGGATCGGTCTCTCTATTGGAGTGGACCCGGAGACGTAGTCACGTTTGTGACGAACTCCGTAATCAAACACTGTTTGCACTTCTCTTCTTCTCTCTCTTTCTTTCTCTCATTTCCTTCCTTTCTGTTATAATCACCTTGTTATTACTTGTCATTTTAATTATTTCCATAAGTTAATTTTGATATTATTAACTTGGAATAATCATTGTAAAAGTTAAGCATTTAAATACTGCAATCTAGTCTAGATCCTATACAGATCAGATTTTTACCTTTAATTCAATCACCGAAAGTAATACTTAGAACTGCTTAAATGATTAATCATCAAATTCCAATGCAGAAACTCAAATTCAACACATAAACACAATAACACTAGATTTACATGGAAAACCCAATGAGGGAAAAACCACGGTGAGGATTAAATCACACTATAGAGAATATCAAAACTGATTACAAAAAGATTCACTGCCTAAAACAAGGTTCACTGTCCAATAGGGCTACAATCCAGAGGGCTCACTACCACAAAGATATAAAGAAGACAAAGAATACTTGTTACAGAGAGACTACAATCCCAATACGACAAAGGATTCCACCACAGTTACTTCATCAATTTGCATGAAAGATAGAGTTTTCCTTCTACTCACTACATCTGAAAACTTAGCATTAAGCTTCGCACTGATCTACCACACACAACTCACACACACTTTTTGAATAGCATCAATGTCACATATACTATTTCACTTATCTTCCTTATTTCTTCTTGTACATTTTTCATTAATAGTTCATCATGTATTTATACTATCTCCAACCTTGAAAAAGAGATCCAAAGTCGTCCATCCAAATTCAAATTCAAATTAGGTCGACGCCAACCATCCTACGGTGGAAGTAGAATGAGGGTGACCCAAACACATGCTTCACCGGGACTCAAAATAGATCCAACATACTTTATTAACTTCGAAGATAGTGCTTAACACAAGGTCGGCCAAACCAATGTAAAGCACATAGAACAATTAAGCTTGAAACTTCCATAAACCAAAAATATCTTCAATGCAATCAAAACATCTTAACTCTAGATCTGCAAGTCAAAATACTTCATCAAAGAGAAATCCGGACCAACAACATTTCTCCCAGAAATCAACTAGAACACAGAAAAATATAGTTCACAACTAGTGAACACAACTCAAACTTCTCAATGAACGAACAGCCAAAAATTTGGATATAGCAACCTTCAATAACCATAACTAATATATCTGAACCACACAAACATAGGGGAAAATACCAGATCAACAACTGAATACCTATAAACTTTCTTTTATACACTTTTCTCAATATCCTCAACATATACAACCAACAACAACTAGTAGATAACTAGTTGACTAGTTGACATCAATGACAACACCTTCAATCCTTTCTTCAATTTTGCAACATATCCCACTCTGCCCCATCATTACACATATGAAGAGAAGTCTACTAAAATGAATTTGAAAACTTCAACACCTCAAAGGGCTAAAAGAGTAAATCAAATTGTTGAGGCACTATTTCAAATGCATATGTTGTCTAAGGATGATGTTGAAAAGTTAGGGGAACTTGCAAAACAGAAAAGGACCAGATCAATTGAAGTCCCCTCAAGACCTAGGAGATCAAGAAGAGAAAATTCCTACTCTTCCTCTGCAGTAGCAGCAACACCCTATACAGCGACAGCTGTGAAAGGAAAGAAGGCATAACACAGTACTCCTACAACAGTTAATATAAATACTTCCTCTAGACCCAGCACCAAAGCTTCCAAAAAGAGAAATGTACCACCTGTTGCACCATCTCCCACTCCTAGAAGAAGAATAAAGAAAAAGGAAAATATAAAAAGGAACTTAAGTGATATTATACAGGAATAAATTGATCTTGGATTGGAAGAAGAGAAACAGTTGAAAAGGAACAAAAGAAGCAGTACCTCCACCAACAATGAAGAAGCAAAAACCTAAGAAAATGTTGGTATCTCATATGATGAAGAGACAAAAGATGAAATGGAAGATTTCAAAATTCATGTGCATGAGAAGAAGAAAGAAGAAGGTACATTAGAACCTATGGAGAACATGCCCAAATCTCCTCCAGTAAGTGAACGTCCACCTCTAAAGATGGAAGATTTAGTAAATAATATGATAGAATCAAAGGATATGCTTGATACTGCTAGGTTATTTGATGCAATTGATAAAGAGGATAAGGAAACAATTATAGATGCTTTTGCTGAATACATGGTTATTTTTAATGAGACTATGGAATCTATAAGGAAGAAGGTGATTGACAATGTATGGGAAGCATTATTACATAGAAGGCATGAAGCAATAACTGTTGAGGATAAAATCAAATCTAATGCCTTAAACACATATGGATCATCCTTATCTGAGGAAGATGTTGCTACCCTGCTAAAAGAATGTTACCAGTTGTTCAAAGTGAAACAAAGAGACTCTTCTAATGACTAGATAGAAAGACAGTACTGAAAGATTAAGGCAAGAAACTCATGATACAGTAAGAGAAATGGCAAAGATTTATGGGATGAGAACTAATTCTTCATCTCATATAGCTCAATTGTAGGAGCCTATCAATGTTATAGAAGTAGAGAATCATCCTGTTGTGGAAAATGTTGGTGAAACATATGTTTCTTCAGAGAAATCTATTCCTATGAATGATACAAAGGAAATAACCGGTAAACACACTGAAGATCAGCATAAGAATGATACCGATAACAATCGAGAAGATCACCATGAAAATACTGAAAACAATGAAGACAAGAATGAAGATGAAGGAAACAAAAGTGAAAAGAACAAATATGATAAAGATGAATAAGATAAGAAGGAGGAATTAAAGAAAGAAAAACTATCAAAAAAACCCTCTAGAGAAGAAGAAGAGGAAAAAAAAGAAAAAAAGGAAAAGAAAGAAGAAGAAAAGGAAGAAATAGTGATTGGAAGAAGTGAAGAAGAAGAATTCCACAGACCACTGAACCATACAATCCATCTATAGAATCATCTGGAAGTACTCTTAAGGGTCTACTGACAAGGGAAACAAGGATTTAGCCTGTGCTACCACCTCAATTGATTCAACTTTTGTCACATCCAGGCTATGTGGATTGAAGTAAGATGTCACCTATAGAAAGGAAAAATATTTTAAGTACTTTTCTTAACTTCGAAACACAGGAGATTGAACATAATTATCAAAGAGGGACTAAACTGGTAAATGAAGCTATTAAGTCTTTACAGGAGACAACCTTCAGTGCTACAATTGATGATTCTTTAGCGCCAATTGAAAAATTAAGTTCTTGGTTGATTCTGTCAAATAATATGCCTCCAGCCTTAAAATACAAACTAAGAAAGAAGTAGAGTCAAGGATTTTGGAGAAAAGGTTGCTAGTGTTACAAGACAAATGTGCAATTGCACACAATAGAGTGATGCAAAGTCTAAAAGAGGTGAAGGATTGTGATGAGGAATCTCATATATTGTTTGTGTATTGCCTGTGATATATCCAGTCTCAACAGACTTCCAAACTCCAAATCCAAGAGATATTAGGAAACCTTCCATCCTTATCTTCCAAAAACCATAGTCTGATCCATCAAACAAAGGAGCATCCCTCTTGTGCCCCATCCCAGATCTACATCAAGCAGTTAATTTTTCTTCCAAGGAACCTTGCTTTGATACCAATTGTTGAATACATGCAAGACAACTGAGAGGGGGGTGAATCAGTTGTACATTAAAACATCCAAAACCCTCATAAACATTCAAATATGCATCAACTTAATCTGTTAGAATGATTTAGCATGAAAGCAAATAATAGAAACTGAAACACATTAACACCATGCACAATAGAACACCAAATTTACGTGGAAAAACCATGGTGAGGATTAGCTCACGCTATAAAGTAATTGCAACACCAAATACAAAGGGCTCACTACCCAAAAGAAAGGAGGACTCATTGCCATATTACAGAAAAGAAGAAGGATGCTACAATGAAATCCATTTCAATGTAATAGAAAAGATCCACCACAACATCACCAACACATTCGTAGCCTCTCTGAAGATTGTAGACACCTTCTACCCACTGCTTCCAGTAGTCTAACTCATTAATCTCGCACTACACTTCACAAATTTATACTTCACAACTCTATGAATCTCATCACACACTACACTCCATAATTCTTCATCAACTCAACACTTATTTATACCATCTTCAACCTTGAAAATTTTCTCCAAGGTCGGCTATGCACCTCAATCGTGAAAATTCATATTAGGTCGGCACTAAGTATTCTTGTGGTGGAAACAAATGAAATTGGACCACACCGCTTCTTAACTCAAGCCCCAATCAAACATATACATCATGCCACACTTCCACAAACACCGAAGCAAATCCACAATCATTGTAAACACTCAAGGTCAGTCGAACCAGTGTAAACACCATTAACATTTAAGTACACACTTCCTCAAATCCAAAGACAACTCATGGACCACACACAACACTTGAATACAATTTGGAATATTCCACAAACATCCTGAAATCCAAAAAATTCCTTCACAACAACTTTCAATTGAAGAATGTATACACCCAATACACTCAGACAACCTTCCATACACTGTAACTCAAGAAACCAACTTCTAAAGCACCAAACCATGAACAACGTTTACTACAGGTAGATATGATCATTATCAGCACACTTTCAGAACCGCAAGATAAAAAACCAAACTACGTAGAAATGTGGAGAAAAACCATTTATCCCAGACACCATTGCAACATAAAATTCACACCCTGGTGAACACAATTCTCTCTACACAATGATCCAAACCCATAAATTCTAGATATAGAACATTTGAACACTTTTGACCAACATATCTAAACTGCACAAGCAGATCTTCAACACAAAAGAATTGTTGAGAAAAACCATAACACCACACTATACACCAAAACACCTCTACAACAACTGTTTCCTCTTTTATTCAAATTTTCTCAAAAGCACTTGGAAACCAAGCACTAAAGGCATACACTCATCATCTTCAATAGTCCCTCATTATCACTAAACCAACAACATCCACCAATAGAATCTTATCAAAAAAACACTAGAGGTTGACACCAGTAGTACTTACTAATGACAACATAATGAAACTAATCAAAGCATCAACACATCTTCTGAACCATCATCAGTCATTAATGACAACACAAGCATAAGCTTATAACAATCTCCCCCAAGCTTGATGACATCAATGACAACACCAATTACTCATATTTTCAACAGTTCCCTAAGTGTGTTAACATCAAAATCAACGAGTAGTTTGGCACCTCCATGTGCAAGTTTGAGCAAGTATTGATTAGGGTCAGCCCATAACACAACATCAAGTGCTCTAACAAGATATTGTTTTGGATGTTGGTGATGACTACAAGTTTTTTTTTAATAGGTCTTCGGTCCTATGTTGGTTGTTGGTTGAAATTAGGAATCTAATTTTTTTTGAGAATTCTAGAAATTTGTCACTAACGGTCAAACGCGTCGCTCTACAAAAGTGTCAGTTTAAATGAATAGAAGCATGGCACTGCCCTAACATAAATGACTAGGTTTTTCAAAAGTGAGTCTATTTTTAAAAGTGCAACTATGTGATAGTCAAATGTGTGGTTGTCTCATTTTTTAGGGTTTTGACAGAGAATTATTTTGAGATAGAAGTGTCGAGTTGCACAGGTGTGTTGCTTTGCAAAAAAAAGCATCGATATGAAAAATCAGACATGTCAAGATGCAAATAGAAGTGATGCAATCTACAAAACCACTACGGGATGATAGTCAAACATGTCATTGTGACTCAGAGATAGGGTTTTGCGAGTTTGAACCTAAAATTTGTCTAGGGTTTTGAAATTTTCTAATTTTTTGAAAATTAATTTTAGTTTGTTTGATTTGGAAAGTGATAAAATATAGTAGAGAATAGCACAAGGACTAACTCCAAGTATTTTGTGGATAGATTCATGTGTCTTCTTCAACAAGAGCACACTCTTTGGTGTCATAGATATTTGAAAAATGAATACACGCCAAAAATACATAACCTAGCTAGTAGTAGAATGGGTGTATTAAATTAGGATAAGCCCATCTTTCGAAGTAAATGCCTCCACAATGAATGGATGACTAGATTATACAAAGCTCATATACCACCTTCGCACCTCTCACCTTGAAAAGGATAAGGTCTCAATCAAGGAAAGACGGTCACCTCAATAAGGGGAAGTGCATGATGAGTTACTTCACTCATGATGTTGTATGTTGCAATATCCAAAGCTAATAGCTTATAGTCTTAAATGCTACTAATAAACAAGGTCAAGGGTGTCTCCCCTTTTTTCATCACCTATACATGTCTCAGTGGACTGAGGATCATGAGATGTGATTTTATGCATATGCTCTTCCCTTGTGACTCTTAAGAACAATCTTGGGAATTAGAAAGCATCATTACCGTTTAATTCAATTAGGAGCCTTGCTTGAGGATTTCATCACCTCAAGGTTGACCTCAACCATGTTTTTGGTCGACCACACCTTAGGGTACAAATTTCATTCTCCTCCCTTATATACCCTGCCCAAAAACATGGTTGAGGTCAACCTTGAGGTGATGAAATCCTCAAGCAAGGCTCCTAATTGAATTAAACGGTAATGATGCTTTCTAATTCCCAAGATTGTTCTTAAGAGTCACAAGGGAAGAGCATATGCATGAAATCACATCTCGGGTGTACAAACAAATTGTAAGCTAATGGTGATTTTGATCTCCAAGATCGCATGTAGCGCAAGAAGAGAGCATGCACACCATTAGCTTACCAAACATGGCATAGAAATTATTTAGTGCACTAAATTCAAAGATGAAAGTTGTTTTGTTCAATTTTTAAAAACCAAAATCAAATGTGTAAGTTGTTCATTTTAGGAGCACCAAAAATAAATATGAAACTTGTTCATTTTAGAGCACCAAACCCAAATATGAAAGTTCATTTTAGAAGCACCAAAATCAAATGTGTAAGTTGTTCATTTTAGGAGCACCAAAATCAAATGTGAGACTACATTTAAAAACCCTACAAGAAAAACTTGTTAGTAGTTTCTTAATTTAGCCTTATCCCAACGTAAGTCACAAGCTACACAAATGTTAGCTCAAAAGGATCAAAAAATAGGCACACATTAGGGTTAGACAAATTGAAAAAGTATAGAAACAAAAGCATCAAGAAATACCAAACAAATGCATTGCTTTACTCATAAGTGTCACTGTAAAATTACAAAAGCGTTGATTTAACCCACAAGGACAAAGAACAAATACGTCAAAACAAACATGTCGAAATATCACAAACGTGCCATAACTCTGACATAAAAGTCGATTTACAACAAAAGCATCGGAGTAAAGCAAATGTCTCATTGTAACTCACAAACACGTCAAACAAATGATGTTAAAAGTCCAATTAGGAATGTGTGATGCATTCAAACAATTTTGGGTGTCTACATTTTTCCCATCTTTGAGACAATGTACTTGTTACATTGTTTTAAAGACATGTTGCTACTTGAAAAAAAAAAAAAATGATGCTCCACTATGCCCCAACGGACGAAAGGATGGTAGGATCAATTACACCCATACTCAATGAATTAGAATGCCAATGCTTCAAATATTCAAGATAAAATCTATGAAAACCAATTCAAATGCAATTAAATCAAAGAAACATGCAAACCGTACAATCCCATTGTGGAATTATAACAATTTATGATGTGGATTGCTCAAATTGTGCATAACCCATGTTGCAAAAGCTAAGATGATGAATGTGGCTCAAAATTGATGCTCAATTTGCTCAAGAACAATGAATGCTCAATCTCATGAAAATTGTGAATGAATGTGAATTCATACACATGAGGATTATGAATGGTTTTTATGAAGAAAAGACTTGTTTTATAGATTTTTAGGATGTCTGATCAACGGTGGAGATTGAAGATGAAGATCAACAATGGAGAGTGAATCAGGGAGATCATGGGTGAAGAGTGAATAAGAGTCCAAAATATCCCTAATTTCATAGAAAATTGGTTAAAGATATTTTGGAGGGAAAGATATTTTGAATTTTTGAATTTGAATTATGAAATGTTTTTGAAAAGTTAAGCAGCATTTTCAAGGTGTCGTACCCTTCACAAGGATCCCTAGGGGCCAAAAAGAAAAAAACATAGTTCAAAACAGGCTTTGAACTATAGAACAACCAGAAACAGTTGTCAGACAGCTAAAGAAACCAAAGTAATTAAGCAGCCCCAGACACAGAGGGGTCTAGGCTGGCTCCACGAGCCCAAGTCTAAGGAGCGAACACAGACTCTTTTGGAGGGAATATGTGATTTGGATATTTTGGAAGAAAAAAAAAATTGTTTTTGAGAAAAAAAAATTTTGTGCAAGTTGGAGGAAATTAGTGAATTAAATAATTAAGAAATTATTTAATTGTGAGGATGGGAGGAAACTAGAATTTTTAATTAACTAATTAAAAATTATTTAATCAAATGAGATTGAACAAAATTAGAATTCAATTAAATAATTCAAAATTAATTAATTAAAGTGAAAAGAAAGAAATTGAATTTTAATTAAATTGATGAATTAATCAAATAACATTAATTATTCAATTAATAGAGGAAAATAGTGAATTTAATCAAATATTAAAAAATATTTAATTAAAATTGAGGAATTAGGTGATAATGAGGAAAATGATGTTAAAAGGTGAATTAGGAATGTATGATGCATTCAAAAAATTTAGGTGTCTACACATTGTATCCTAAGATTTCATCTAGGTTTCATCATTGTCTTTATAACAAGGGTTTCTCATTGTATATGTATCATTATTCATTTTCTTATCTCATAAATTATTTGGCTTCATCTCAAATTAATTGTTTCTCTTATATGAAAGGGTGTTTCAGTTGTAGGTGATCCAAGGCTATTGTGGGGTTGAATCAACAACTCTAACAATACCTTTTGTATCCAAGCATGAACTTGTGATGCAAGTCATTCTCAAGACTTATTTGGACATGTAAAAGATAGGGGATAATTATTAGGTTATTTTTTGTTGAATGTAAGATTGCTAAAATAGTAATTTGCTAAATTTAGCAATTTCGATTGCCCTAAGTAAGTTTAGTTTTAGTAGTTTCTATGCATCTAAATTAAGCTAAATAGTGAGAGTGATGGATTGCCATAAAAGACAAGACTCGTGTATTTTTCTTTTAGTTATTAGAGAACGATGATATAGATTTATGGTTGTTTTTCTATAAAAATATTGTTGTTGATGATTGTGTTGGAAAATTTCACTATCTATCCAAATAATCAAGTTGTGACTTTAAAGGATGAGATATAAGGCTTTGACTACTACAATATGAAAATTTGAAACTTATATGTAAATATGAGATTAAGTGACTTTAATGTGGAATTATTATGATTAGATACATTTTCTTTATGATGCTAAAAATCAGCCCACATAACATGCTTAATAACACCACCCTATGTGAACTTATAACAACAATAAATAAAACATAACATCACCATAAGATAGAAGCAAAGAGACACAAATCAACAACATAAAAGACATCACATAACATAGGATTTACTTGGAGAAACCCTTGTGGAAAAAAAAAACCCACCAAGAAGAGAAGCTAAGCATGCATTATCTTCAAATAAATGAGATTACAATACATTCACTTTCATTCTCCTATTTGCCTCCAACATGGCAGCACATGTATACCTGTGAACAACCTTTTTATGCCTCAACTTGTCCTTGTTCCTATAGAGTAACTCTACATTCAATTGTTCCTCTTAATTTTTACATCCAAAGAGTTGATTTTATAGATTTGTAAAGAGGTCTTAAGCACCAACCATTGAATTGCCTCCTCAACATACAAAAGGACGCCAATTTTAGCTCTAATACTTTCCCTCCAACTTGGACGCCCAAACTTAGAAATGAAACATTACATTGAATGCCATAAAAGATAGAATACTATGAGACACGTATTGCCTCTTTCCAAGCATGCACTTGGAGAAGCCCAATAGTCACGTATTTGACCACTTCACTTGTCTTTTACCATCCCATTATAGGCGTTCGCATGTGAGGAAAACAATAATAAATATTCATGTCCATAAATCACCTTTACCACTACTTGTGGAACTCATCATCCCTTATGAATGTATTACAAACAATGGTGAGAATAAATATTACAAAATATTTTTCCAATACATCCTAAGTGCCTAGGGATACTTTCCAAGGATCTGGGAACCATGCAATATGACATAGGATTTACAAGGTAGATGGCACCTTAATCCTAACATATTGCCACATGTTTTAGTCATCATGACACCAACACATCCTTGACAAATCTTAAAAAAATCTTTTCAACTACATGAAAGAAAACCCACTTCTTTAAATTAACTTAATAGTAGTACTACCAATTGTCATCACCAAGTAGTCCCATGAGTCCAACAAACTAATGCCCTAATCCTCTCGATTTGTAATTGTTATAAAGGCAAGTGGAAGACCTTACCAAAATTATTGAAAGACGAAGACAAAGATAAAGAGGCTTAGATGGCTCAAATGAAGAAAGAGAGCAAGGAGAAAAAGCTCGCACAAATGGTTTATCATATGTTTGGTAAGAGAGGAAAGAGAAATCAGAACAACAATTAATGGAAGAAATGATTATTAAGGTATTAAAAGGAAAGAATGACAAAATAAATGTTTTTTTTTTTTTTTTTCCCAAATATAGAGGTAGTCTAAAATTAGAGGATTTAAAAGACTGGTTGAACTATACCGAGAATTTTTTTTCAATAGAACAAGGTGATAGATGAGAAGAAAGTAAAATTTGCATGCACGAAATTTAATTCATGCAATGATATGATGGGATCCCTTACGGACAAATGGACAAAGGAAAAGGAGAAAATTGAGACTCGGACTAAGATGGAGAAGTTGGGAGAAAAAATTATTCATGTGGATTATGCACAAACCCTCTACAAAATATTTCGAAACTTGAGAGAAAAGGTGCATAGTGTGCAAGACTAGACAGATGCACTTTGCAAATTACCTATTTGAATAGAGCATGATGAAATAGAAAAGCAAATAGTCGAAAGTACGTAAATGGTTTAATTTTTTCTATTCAAAATGAATGAAGCATGCCTATGATTCTTAGTATAGGTGATGCCTACCAACTAGCCTTAAGGCATAAGTAAAGGAAAAAAAAAAAAGTTTTTAAGATCATCTAGGTTTAAAAGAGGACCATCCTCTCCTTCCAAGGAATGAGGTGGATCTAACCCACAAGGAAAGAACCATCCTCTGAAGTGGAGAAACAAGAAAATTTCTGACAAAGGCTCAAAATTAGCGAAGATGATTTCAAAGAGGCAAAGGCTATGGTGGTGGTAAAGGATGGAATGCCCCATATGGGGCAAATGTGGCGAAGGACAGTGTGTATTTAACTATCTACACTACCATACACAAGAAAAGAGGCACGAGGATTGCCTAAAGAGTGAATTTAGTTGAGGTTGAAACTAAAGAACAAAATATAGAAGTTGCAACAGATATTGGTCAACCCAGAAGGCTGATTGAGCCCATTTTTTCAACATAAGATCTCAAGAAGTTTGAGATTGCCATAAGTTGTAACTCGCTCATGTTAATCGTCATTTCAATAGTTTTGGGGGGCTAATTAGACTATCCAAGGCCTCAAAAGTGCATTTTCGTTATTTTGGTGTTTTTAAGAATTTTTGACTTACTAGCTTTTTATCCTACCACAAAATTGTGTTTCAAACTTTCAAGTCACTTTCAAGATTTAATTAGAATTGTCGAAGATGGGTATAATATAGCAGGGGCCCACCCGGGTGGTAGAGAATTTTAGTATAGCCGTACTAATGGACGGGAGTCCAGAGATCCGCTCATGATGAGGAACACAGCGAGGGGAGCTCTGGATTTGGGTAATTTATTGTTGAATATTGTTGGTGTTTCAATTAGCACCTCTGGAGTGCTTATTGGAAACGGACAGCTATTGCAAGTGTGTTAGTACATGCTCTTCGGATTATAGAGAGGAAGATCTCTCTTTGCTGATTTTCTACTGTAAAAAAGGGGTGTACTAAGATTTCCTATCTTTTTTACTCAGCGGTAGGACACAAGGGTGCATAAACCAATGCGCCGTAGCTAAGCTTTTTCTCTGGTTTCCGCAGATCTTAACTACGACTAACTAAGCTTCTAAACTATCCTACCTCCTCAAGATAAACAGAGCATGAGGGCGTAGGAGCGAAATGGTATGGTTGGATCACTTGAATCCTCCGTCTCAATGGAATATGGCCGAGGCTCTGAACCTTCGGATATATACCAAGATAGGGCTCGATACAAGCAAACACTCGTTACGGTAAACTGGATCTGAGACTTGCCAAGGAGGAGGAACCCCTATCCGAGGTATAGGCTTGGAAGCAGCTCACTGGAAACAACAAGGAACGATGGCCTTTCTAACAGGATTCCCGAGGAGGTGACGACACCTGTCCAAAGTCTAGGCTGCAAGAGAGATCATTAAACAACATCAAACGATAATGATCGATGACAAAATATCCAAGGAGGCGACGACACCTGTCCAAGGAGGAGATTGAAACAATGCACTATTTAAAAACAAGACTTTGAATAACTCAAATAATTAGATCAATCAAGCTTGCACCATCTGATTTATTTCTTCAAGGTTCTTCAAAGAATTACAAAGGTCGGGACAGCAAAGGCACGAAATCATGCACAATTGCGATCAACCAACGAACTCTCATCCAAGAGTGAACAAATATAAACAAGCGAACTCTGGCAACAGTGGCGCAGCAATTTTGCTAGCAAATAAAGGTTAAACAAATAAAGAACCTAAGGCTCTTATTTATAGAAACTCAAAGGAGTAGGCAACCCTAAAATCTCCTTGAGTTAACAAACAGTTCTTGCCAATCAGCAAGATATTATTCTATGTCTAAAAGTAGGTGAGCAAACAGTTAACTGGAAATCTACTTCAGTTAACTGAAACTAAACAAAAGTCAAACTGGAAGTCTACCTCAGTTGACTGACACCTAACTAAAAGTGAACTTATGT
This sequence comes from Sequoiadendron giganteum, assembly GCA_007115665.2. Classification (NCBI taxonomy): domain Eukaryota; kingdom Viridiplantae; phylum Streptophyta; class Pinopsida; order Cupressales; family Cupressaceae; genus Sequoiadendron; species Sequoiadendron giganteum. The sequence continues at coordinate 798,248,675 of CM021101.1, forward strand.
TACAAATGTGTCTCCAAATAGACATCCACCTTTTGAGGAGATCTGAGATCCACAAATCGTGGGAGTCAAATAGACATCCTAGATTAGTGGGATCTGACATGCATGATCTGTGGAGATCTGGAGTCAACTTGGAAAGAGGCATCAAGTTGACTTCAGTCATCATTAATGCTATTTGGAGGGTAGGACGTCCTCCCTTGGTGCTTTACACCTCTTCACCACTGGTCAACAAAGTCTCTATCCAGTCATTGACCTCTTCGGCCTCCGGGCAATTAATGCTCTTCAAGATGACTATGTGGCGTCTAAGCATTTCTTCACCCGTCGTAAGCTGCTGATGATAGGTTATGCATTGGGCAGCTGCTTCATCTAACTGGACAGACATGGCTGCAATTTTGGCTAATTTGCAGCCATTGGGATCTTCAAGGAATGAAGATCGGATGACATCCTGGAATCGTGTCTGCACGGTTTCAAGTTCCACATATTCTCCTCCTTCCCGCTGATATTCTAACTCCGGGAAGGATATTACCAACGTTCTTGCGAAGTTGATAATATTGGCGACGAAGCGTCTATAGTCAATCAGCTCCACAGAGTTGGCATCATAGGCTCTCACCTTGTATGCCACCTGTTCTTTCCACTCAAAGAGATGGTGTTTATTTTCTGTGGTCGTAACTGATTCATATGCTTGTTGCAAATCAGCAACTGTCACCTCCTCTCTCGGCCTCTCTTGAGCTGCCTTTATATCTGACTTCTGGATTTCTGATCGAAGTCCATGTGCTCTGTCTCTCAGCTGATATGCTTCTGTCAACACACACCGCCCTTTGACAACAAACTCATCCACTTGACGTCTCAAGTGTTTACCGTATGTAATCAACTGATGATGGTTTCTTTCAGCTGGGAGATCCAACAGTCCTTGAGGCAAAGCCGAGGAGTTTGGAGTGTCATGTATCAAACTAGAAATGTACAACTTTAGCTGACGGATTTCAGCCTTCAAGGCTGCTTTGTCTTGTCCATCTTTTGTCATCCTTTCTTTGACACTCGCCGAGGCAATTCCAAGAAGGTCTGCCTCCACCTGTCGAGTGGTCTTTCCAAGGTTCACCTTTGAAAGCGTGAAATCCTCAACCCTCACATTATGTATATCTTTGTCTTCAGGTGGGGCAGCAGTCTCTATGATAACCTCGTTCTCTGCATTCTTTTCTACATGCGTCTGCTTCTTCAACTTCTTTACCGGCATGTCTTGTGGGACATGATGGAATTCAGAGAAGTCAAGCTGATAAGAAGGCCTCTCCCTCTTCCTCCCAAGCGAGCTTTCCAGCCAGATAGAATCTCGGCTAGCATCGCTGGGAGGAGGAACATAGGTCCCCTGAATGCTAGAAGAACGAGACTGTGCCGTGGCAATGTCTCGTGGTGGCGAGTCCAAATCAATAGGACTTTGTGACCTCTGTGATGGTGGTGAAGCTGGTGGCTCTGTTTCTATCACTGGCACCGCTTCTGCTGCAACTTCTTCTACAATGGTTTCCATCTCTACAGCGATTATTTCAATCACTGGTTCTTGTGTAGTTGTAGCGGTCTCAACTGTCTCAGGCAAATTGGTGGCTGTCTCCACCTGTACCTCTTGCTGGCTTGTGCTGGCAATTCCTTTTCTCCCCCATGTGCTTCCTGACATCCACATTCCTTCTAGAGGAAAGCTCATCTTCTTCTGTCTGGGTTTCCTCCTAGACGTGGAAGGTAGTGTAGACTGAACCGCTGGCGGCTCTGATCAGGGAAGTACTACCTTCCTTGTCCTTTTACTGTCCAGGTAGAGTTGACTGTGTCGAACTACTCTACCCGTTCTTTCCTCAATAGACGTACTCTCTTTCGCGTACCAGTCTACCTTGCCGAGTGGTTGTGAATCCACTAGACCCGTGAAGAAGGAAGAAAGAATAACTTCTCCTTCGTCTTCAGATAAGCCCTCGATGTCTTCTGACATGAATTCTGCAATCTGCGAGAGCTTGAATCTGCTATGGTTCCTTCTTCTCACTTCGAACTCATCTTCGCAGTTGACCCAAAAATCTTCCATGAAAGGTTCATGTGATGATCTTTGCTCAAGGTGAGCTGCGAAGATGCCTCTGGGGTCATAGGATGGCCTCCTGTCGATGAGGTACTTGAGATTAAATCTCACTATTTCTTGGCTTATCAACCTTGCATCGCTGCAGTTCTGCATCTGTAGAGTCCCATCTGAAGAGGAAAGTTCACTGCAGCCTTTTTCTTTACGCGAAGGTAAGAGTGAACCTCGGCCAATTGCCTCAGGAATTCCATGAACACTACCCTATCTGAGGGGTAACGTGGCATCATGGCGGGGTGGCCATTATAGCCATACACGCGTATGTAGGTGAAAGTGGGGAATTGTATGAACCAATCCGCCCAGTCCACCATTGCTGCCTTAGCTGCTGGTGAAATACGCACGTGCATCTCATGGTCTAGCTCGTGCACGGTGTGCATAGTAAAAAGGTCATTTATCCTTTTGAAATGTCTTTCCGCTAGAGTGAACTCCAAGCGAGGAAAGTATTCTTGTACCTTTTGCACACCCAGGGTTCCCACAGTGTTTAATGTTCTGAAATCGCCTTGGAAGGCTATCAGGTAGACCAGGTATGAACACATGTGGAAACGGTGCTCTTCTAGAAACCCGGTGAATTGTTGGTGGAGTGTGTCACTGATCAGGGAGGCCCAGTCGTAACGTTCTTTTCTGCTGATTATCTTGCCAATAATGTAGAACATCCACGGCTGGAAGGATTTTCCCTCCTCTTGTCCAGTGACTCTGCTGAGTAGGGTGATTAGCACTCCGTACTCGTCTTTGAATTCTCCTCTACCAACCAATCTGGGCAAGCTGTTTCTCTTTGTTTTCAGCCAATGTTCAGCCATTATAAGCGAACACTTGTCCTTCGAAGCCTCGAATGCCTTTTCGCATTCTGTCACTGATATGACCTTCTTGGTAGGGCATGGTGGAATTGCAAAACAAGTCTCTATGTCTACCGGCTTCAAGCTGCAAATCACCCTCCCGTCAACTGACAGGATCTCTCTTGTAGTCGGGTTGTAATGCTTAGTGCAAGCAATTACAAGCTCGATGCTTTGTAAGGTGATTGGAATAGATGCTGCTTGAAACAAACCGGATTCTTCGATGTTCTGCAATGTGATTTGATTCATGCCCTCCAAGTCTTCAGAACTGACCTCTGGATTTTTCTGCCATAAGTCTGTATCAGTCGTTTTCAGGTAATCATGGTATAAGACTGTTTTGGTCTTGTATTGTACCTGAGAGTACTGCATTCTGAAAACCTTGAATATTGACTGGGCACTTGACCCTGTTCTGACACTTTTCTGGAACTGCTAAAAATAGCCTCGCCGGGGGTAGTTTTTACGAAAAATTTTGAGACATGGGTTTTGTTAAGAATGATTTTCTAAACAGACCAGATCGTCAGAAATTCGAAAAAACGAGTTTTTCTTTGACATGCAAGAGCCCTTCGGTGGCAGAGGCAGCAAGGGCACCAGAAAGTGATTTTTCTCGAAAAAATCTAACACATGGGTTTTGTTCGTGCTTCAAAGCCAAACAAACCCAGTTTGTCCGTTTTTCAATATTATGACTTTTTCCGGAAACCCTAAAAAATAGGGGCAGCAGGGCTACTTTTTCTGAAAAAATCTACCATGTGGGTTTTGTTGAAAAAGTTGTGTTGATCATACCCAGTTGGTCAGATCTGTGAAAATCTGTCGTTTCCTGTGACATGCAAAAGAAATATAGACAGAAGTAGAGGAAATAGACAGAAGATGGATTGGAAGTTATAAACTGCCACTTTGCAATAATCTGTCTCTGGAAGCAATCTTGGGAGAAGAATGCTTTTACTGCCAATGATCTTCAAAAATATTGAAGATCCGTTCAAAACCCCTGCCAGATCTTGAAAACTTGTTCTTGGGAGCTACTTGATGTTTTATCCTTCAACCTGCAAAAAGAATAATGAGGAAAGGGACGCCTAGCATGAATATAAGGCAATTAGGGTTAAGATCCACAAAGTATGGAAGATAACTCATCATTCAGGCCTGATTTGGAGTTCCAAAAGATGATTTCCACTGATTGTGGAGTGTTTTTCTCTTTTTTGGCTCCAAATTTGCTAACTCAAGTCAACATTTCTGTTTGACTTTCCTTTAGGTGTCCAACCTTGAGTTTGATCATTTTTGTCTATTTTGCAAGCTGAAGTGCTCCTGTTTGATCTTCGATTCAGGTTGCTCAGTTGATCTCGAGCAGTATCTGACAGTTCTGTTGTTGAGGCAGGATCAGTGTGATTAGATATGCCTGGGAGAGGTTAGCTCAGAAAACTGAGTTTAGGTCTCCAGAAAGAAGGGCGCCTTTTCTTGAAAGGGGCGCTTTTGACAATGCCTTAGTCAATTTTCATTGACTCGTTCTTCGTTTTGACCTTTTCAGACCCTCTTTGCTTTGATCTGACGTTCCCGATGTTTGATGAATCAGATGATTCTGCTTGACGATGCGTCGGGTAGCTGGTTCAGTCTTGTTCACGATGCCTGACTTTGCAGTGGAAGCTGGCAAGTTTTGGGCTTCCAAACTAAAGGGCGCCCCTGGCCAGCAGGGGCGCTTTTAGCTTTTGCTTGGTTTCATCTTGGTTGTGGACTGCCAGTCTTTGACCTTCTCCATCAGTCGATTGATTTGTCAGAAGTTCTTGCTGATAGTCTCGTTGACGAGATAGGTCATAGCTGAGAAGGTCATCCTGGGAGGCAGTGAAGATTCTGGCTAAATCTGGATACCTTTAGGAAAGGGCGCCTTTCCTTGAGAGGGGCGCTTTTAGCCATGCCTTAGCCATTTTCTGGCTTATCTTTCCAGTTTTTCAAATTTGGCTTTTTCTGCTTGATCTCATCTCGTGATTGTCTGGTGTGTCTTGTGGACTTGCTATTAGATTGATCACATAGCCGGGAGGAAGCTGGAAAGATATCATGTATAAAGCTACAGCTCTTGGATTCATCTGATGTCTACAACTGAGGGGCGCCCTTGGCCAGCAGGGGCGCTTTTACCTTGAAGCTTTCAGATTTGGCACTTCTGTCGTCAATGGACCCTCCATACTTCGTTGACGGTTGGTCAATGATCCCTAAATCAGATGATCTTGCTGATTGTTTCGTTGTCGAGCTAGTATGAAAGTGAAGAGGATGACTGTTTTGACAATGCCAGATGATTTGATTTGCCCTCTGAGGTTCAAGGGCGTCTTTCTTCAAGAGGGGCGCTTTTAGCCACTGTAGACTATGTTTTGCCTTGGTAGACAAAACGTGCACCTTCAAGACTTAGCCAAATTTTGGCCTTTTCCGTTTTGAGAAACTCCTTCGTTGAACGTCATCATTTTCGTCCTTTTCCGCCATGGTTTCTTCGTCGAAGCTTTTGAGGTTTAGCTTTCAACACCTGGTACTGGCCAATCTGCCATTAATGGCTGCGGAGCTCCTAACTTTGTTCCTGAAAAATAGAAATAGACCCACCAGAGTAAAACATATTTTTTGATAATTCTGACTTGATCAGTGTGATCATGAAGGCAATTAATCCTATCAAAATTATTTTCAATCATTTCCGGGAAGATCCTATTTTTTAGGGTTTCCATAAAAATAGGGGTGTAAAACCCTAATTTTCGTTTTTTCAAAATTTTAACCATAGGTTCTTTGACATAAACCCACAAAGATTTCATATTTGGTTTGACCTAAAACATATTTTAGATGGCATTTTTACATTGTTTAGCTCAATTTAAGCAGAATGCCAAAAATTTCATTTTGGGTATAACAAATATAAGGATGTTAAAATAGTAGTTTGTTAAATTTAACAATTTTGACTACTCTAGGTAATTTTCAGTTTTACTATTTTTTAGTGCATCTTAATTATGGTAGATAAGGGAGAGTGACAGATTGCCTTGTGGATTTTCTATAAATTTCTGGTTGTTTTTATGTCGAAATGTTATTGTCCATTATTGTGACATTTCTTATTTCACATCATATACCCAACGCATCCTTGACAAAAGAATTTTAAAAAAACTTCTCTTCTACTCCAAGAAAAAGAGCCCCCAACACTTATTTAAATCTAAAATTATTGGCAAAATTGCCAATTGCCATCACCAAATTGTCCTATGTGTCCAACAAAGAACATAGTAAAATAATACATCGATCATCATTATCTAATCGCACACCATGGATTGTAATTGATTCATAATTAAGTTCAAAAAATTCAAGTGCTTTTTGAATAAATCCCCGTCACCCATACTCAAAGAATATAACTTTCATAACAAAAGTGTAAAAAAAAAAAATTACTAGAGATTTAGCCTAGTATAGATTAACTATCTCTTTCAAAACTATTTGTAGTGGTTTATTCCTCTTTAGGACCACTAAATCTACCAAACAGAGCTAAATCAAACTTCTAACTTTCCGATCCAACATCGCTGTCTACACCCTTCATAAACGCACCTTTGTTTCCAGAAACTGCAACCCATAGATCGCTTCCACGAATCAAAATGTGTACTATTAAATTTATCTATCTCCAACATGATGTGATCATCATCTATTCCCTGAAATAAGATCACATCTTCATGCAGCTACTGCTCGAACCATAAAATTAATTGCAAAAACATTTTTTTAACACCAAAAAAAGAAATCACGAACTAGCCTAGCTTTAGTACCACCTAAAAGAAAGCTAGATAAAACTGCAAAACAACTTCTTTCATCTTAACAATTTCAACAAAAAAATTCAACATGCAAGCACCATACATTTGCATGCAACATAATGCAAACATGTAGTAGCCTACAATAGTATATAAACAGCACACGAAAAAATACAATAGACAAAGAAAAGAAAAGAAAACCCAACAACAAAGAAACCTATATGTATTATTTACTAAACACCAATATAACAGTTAAATTCAATAGCCAAAAATCAAAGAAAATCCAGAATCGAATAACATGACCCTCTACTAAATACTAACCATCTCCATCCAAAACATCTTATTTATAAACCAAGCCCAAACAAATAACCTTGCTTGATTTCCAAAACCATGAGCTAAATGCATGGCTTAGTTGGACTTAAAGGTGCCTTTGTCATGAATTGCCAATAACTCTTACAAGATTTGCTAGTTCACAAATTTAACACCTCTTTGCATGCTCTTAAGAAATACTTACATGTGACAACTTCCCACATCAAATGGGACCCGCTTTTACATGTGAGCATATAAAATAGCACATCGTGGGCATATAAAATAACACAGTATTTAATTTAAATAACAGAAAGTATTTAATTAAAACAAATATTAAGATTTCCAAGGTGTGTGACACCTAATCCCAACATTTACATCTTATTACCTTACTGCCACTCTAGACATATCATGTTTGATAAGCCAGAGGTGGATGAATGTAGTATGAGTGTGTTTCAGTGAGAATTGTTCTCTAGCGGGTGGAAGGTATCACCTACTACAGATTACTTACAAGAATCATAGGGGTAAAGGAAGGATACAATGGGCTTCCCTTAAGCTTCGTAAAAACTTTACAAAACAAGATAAATATTAGGGTTGGCTGAAGCTAATAATAAATAGGAACAGCTTAAATGAGGAAAATCAAAGTGTAGAACAATCATTACTTAGTCAAATCTAAAATTCCCTAACCCCCCTACGATATTTCAAATCTCTATCCACACGGATCAAACTGGGACTGTGACAATGTGTACTGGCATGATCTTTGTAAACCGTCTGCACTATTGTATTTCATGGTTATGTAGTGATTGCATATCCAGTATACCGTAAGGTTTCACAACCCCCCTCTTTTTGAACTGAACACCACTTTGGTTCCCAAAAATCTAAGTTACCGATTACGAGATTCGGCAAAAAAAAAAATTGGGGTTGGGTACATTTTGGGTACGGCAATATAAAAATCAGAAATATATACATATTTGCAGCAGTAATTAAGCTCAGAATACACCACCATATTAATAATCTAATAACATAGCAAAAAGACATCACTTTCATAGTCAAATATTAAAATATTAGTGATACTCAAAAGTCGAATGTCATGATATAAAATTATAAATTAAAGTTCAAACATAAAAATGTCAAGTGTTTACAATCAGCCATTATTGATCATTGATCAATCTGAATCATATGGGTCATCAAAAAAAGCAGCATCATTAACATCATTAGATGTGTTTGGAGGCAAAGATTAGGGTTAGAATGAATATTTTATTATTTATAAGTCAACTTTTGGTCAAAAAAATATAAAATTGAAAAAAAACGCACTTTTTTCTGCTGGATTCGCCTCGGATTTGCTTGGGCGTATCCTGGACGAATCCACATAGGCAAATCGAATCCGCAGCAAATCCACAGTCAAAATTCCGAATCCGACCCGAATCAAACCCGAATTTCGAATCCAGTATATGAATCGTATTGTATCCGAAGGCTGGGAGTGGCGAGTCAGTAACTTCGCCAAAAATGATACCCATATTTATTTGATTACTAACTTGAAGTTGACATTTATCCAAACGAGCGCATCAATGTAAAAAAATCTTCGGTATAACCGCTTAGTTTATAGCATCCAGTTATACCATGTTAGCTCTGCTAATTATAAAATGAAGCCAAATCATATGAAGAGCATTAATAAAAAGACTTCAATTATTTTGCTAAAAAGAATTCCTCGTTTGACCAAATCCTAACCATGTGTGTCTCGGCACCCCGCTGGGACAAACATGTAATTTGCAGATTTCAGAATATATTAGTAAAAAGAAAAGCTTTTTTCAATTGACACGTACCTACAAATGTTGTATTCTCCAAGGTAAGGAAGATCAGCCTTATACTCCAGGGGTTTACAAAAAATGTGGTTTCATTAAAAAGAAAAACAGATTCTTGAGTTGCATAAAAATGCAGCACTGCCCCATTGCATTATTATCGATTTTCACAACTTTGGCCGTTTAGAACTTGCTGAGATTTTTTTCTCATTTTACCCCGAATATCAAGACGATGGTGACATAATATTAATGCCATGGATGACAGAAGGCGCATGTTTCTGCTGATAAAATCAATCATATAAACATTACCCACTTAGCAATGGCATTTATCTACATTTACAGGTATATAAGTTGATACCAGTAACACAATAAGGAGAGTTTCACATTGCAGACAAGTATACAGAGCATTCAATTGACAAACAAGAAAGCCTATTTTCATTTCTAGTTCTGGGAACCCAGTCTCATGAAACAAGTCAATCCAAGTGTTGATTTCAAATCAGGATTTTGTCAAACTCATCCTGAGCTTCCACTAGAGCTTCCAATATTGGATACCGAATCACGGATTAGAAGCTCGATCACTTGTGCATTAGACGAATTCATGATCTCAATGCACTCCTCCAAATCAGCATCACTTGACATTAGCACCCACTCTTCTTCATCATCTAGATATTTCAGATGAAATGTGCCATGGTCCACTTTAAAAAGTTGCAATATTTCGTCACATAACTCAGAAAACAGAAAGCCCATATGCATTTTGAATCGAATTGTATCATCTTTATAAGTTGCCTTAACTCCTATGCTTGAACACTCATCTTGCATCTGCCTTCCTCGTCCAGAACTATCAACTATGGTCCTTGTAGGAGAAACTGAACCACTTGACAACAATGTGGAAGAACTGTAGTTTGGAGAGGAACTTCCTGTCCCTAAAGAATTAGGACATGCTTCATGCCAGCTAATTGACCCATCAACTATGTCCAGCCCTTGCACTAAACCATTAGTGAGCTCCAAGGAATCAGAACTCCCTGATGTTGCCGGATTATCATTGTTCTGCAAGCTAACATGTGTCAAACACTGGCTTTCTGTCATTCCTGTGAGAGTACCTGTGACTCCATGGAAATTAGATGTCAAACATTGACTTCTTTCCTCAACTGTCTTTGGGTTTCTACCTGTAAAGTTTTTAAGGGAACCGAACTGATGTATTTCCCCAAATGCAGGAACAGAGCAGACTTTATCGCTGACATAGCCTACACTTCTTCCCAGATTCCTTTGACCAAGAGAGGAAAGAATAAACATTGGATTTTCAACCTCTCCACGTTGAAATGAACTCCTTACATGATCCGAACCCTCATCAACCTCCATTTTTCCTATTTGATTTCTCTTGGAAGCTAGTGCATTCTCTTCACAATACTTTTCAGACGTAATATCTTGAATTGATGAATTGTTTGCTGTAGTTGGTGCATTCTTCCAGAGTCTACCATTGTTTTCTTGCACTTTGGAAGTTCCTCTGAGGCCAAATGTTGTTGCCAGGCTTGCTGACAATGGTGTCTGCAGTAGTGGAACATCACCTTGAAAAGAGGACTGTATTTTATTTACTTCTTTCCCATTAGGTGCATTTTCTATCATGCGATTTGTTTTCACCGTTTCTGCTACTTGCTTGTTTATAAGTTGTGGACTAGCCAAAGAAACAGCCCAGTGTCCATAAATAGATGGAGTCTCACCGCACATCTGCACACCTTGGACCACTGCAGCTGCAGTCATAATATCACCTAGAGTTGCATTTAATTTTAAGGCTTCACCTGCTCCCTGTACAGAATTAATTGCACTTTCAATCTTTTTCAAAGATCGTTTCACTTTGTTGATCTTCCGTGATGGCCATCTAGAGATTCCATGCTGTCGGCATATCCTTTTTAATGTTGTTGGACACACTGAAATTCAAATCAAACATGAAACTCAGTCATAGAATAACATCTTTGATTCTACCCATGGAACCTCCATAAAGATAACATGATACAATTCATTTTCAATGCTAAAATATGCATCATATAATGGATATTGAATCATAGCTTACTGAAATTTGCATAACTGATGATAAGATATCTGACCAACAAACAAAAATCATCTCAAAGAAGACTATCAAATACAGTAGCTTCTTGTCTGCTAGTATAGTTTCCATATAGCATACTTGGATAAACTCCTACTAAGAAAACTGTTTCAACATTCTAAATTATTAGCATCATGGCTGAAAGGAACAAAAGTGTGTACAGATCTAAGCAATTGACCAAAGAAAATACAAAAAGGTTAACACTCTACTAAAGTTTAAAACATTGCAGCAAAAATCTATTGGGAAAATAACCAGCAAACCAAAAGATTAAGATTTTTTCAAAGATATTGAGAAAAAATCAGATTCTCACAAAGCGCAAATAAAAGTGAGAATTTAGTCTATGAATTGTGGAATATAGACTTTTTCATTTACATTCATATCACCCATTACATTGCATTGCCCAATACATATTGCATACACTGCATAGACATAAATGATAACTGGATACTAATAAATAGTATTCAAATTCTCAATTTCAACTTTCAAGGCATCTTCACATTATGCTTGTCTTCCCCAAACTTTATGCCATTTGCCCGTTCACTCTTTTCTCCTCTTTTGCTTTGTGCAGCTTTTTATGATATTTGTTATTACTACATGTAACTTGGTTCGGAGGATCTTTCATCAGAAGAAAAGTCTTCACATCAATTTTGTTCACATCTTCAGAAAAAATTGGGCAAGAAAGAGGGCTTTGTGTTAAAATATTCAAATGCCAATATTTTTATAAATATGTGAATATCAATTTTGTTGACACCTTCAACTTAAAAATTTGAGACTGAGCAAAACTTCAGAACATATAAAATAAAACAAATTAATAATATATATTATAAATAAATAATTTGAATGAATAAAATATGTTTTTTTACTTCAAAAAATAAAAATTATTTTGACTTTAATGAATGTTAGAAAAGGAAAAAAGAAAAAGAAGTTCAAAAAATAAAATAATAATAAATCAAATTAGAAGCCCATATATCCCACGGGTAAGAAAACATAGTGAGAGGAAATTAAAAATAATAAAGGAGAACTTTGTGTCTGAACAAAACGGTGTATAATAAACTGGGGAGAAACCTGTGGCAGAGATATTAATAAATTATAATAAAAACAAATGAAACAGATACGAGCTAAGGCAAAAAGTAAAATGGTGAAAAACTCCAAGCCATAACAGCAATGGAAGTCATCAAGGTCATGAAAAATTAGCTGCTGAACAAACTTGCAAACAAATGCAAAATTTAAGCACAAAGGCAAGTAAAACTCTTTATGTGATGAAAAATCATCCAGCCAGATCAAAATTGTGTTCAATCAGGTCAAATATCAGTAAAACTCGCAATTACTCACAATTCTATCAATTTTTTCAGATTTCTTGGGGAAAAAAAATCATTAAAAAAGTTTATATGGGACAATTTATTGATTAAATCACATTTTTTTATGGGTGAAAATTGCCAATAACAGCAGTTCACAATTAATCATGATTTTTTCACCATTTCCACTTTATGGTTTAAACAACCCCCTTCCCAAATCTGAGGATTCTTCAATGCATTGGCCATATGATGATAAACACCCATCAATTAAGTCCTCACAACAAACACAAAATATTACAATGTGAAAAACCCAACTGCATAGCACCTGAGTAAAAACAGAGAGCTATTTTTACTTCTACTCTATGAGAATTAAGATAAAGAAACAAGATTTCAGGATCAAAAAATGTGTGACTGCAAATACTACAAGCATTACTGTCAAAAACACTCATCTGGTGGATGAAAGGGATATGTCAAGTATTAAATTATAACAATCCCATTTCACTACAAGCAAAATCTTCAATTAAGGATAATGTTTTTATGGATCGAATCTTGCTCTTAGCAATATGTATTTCAATGGAATAACCATTATTGGCATAAATGATTAGCATTCATAGAATTAAAAGAAGGAAAGGTGAAAAAAATCAGCTTGAAACAGAAGAACTTGACAAGGTTGAAACAAAATGATTCAAAAAAAGATCAGGCTAGTGAGTAATTACACACAACACAAAATCATTTGTTTAGACTAACATCTATAAAAAGGTATGGTTTCAGTTTTTTAATTTCATTCTTCAATGTTATCACAGTTTTCTTATTTTTTTCACACCATCTGATGCTATTGTCTCTACCAATCAAAACCTCAGTCAATTAATCCTAAGCAATACCGATTAGAAATGGACACAAGCAACACGACCTCTTATATTGTGAGGTATACATTTTACAACAAAGGTACTTTGGAGTATTGTTCTCACAGTTCGGGACAATCAGTTATTTTCTCAAGAAGATTTTTGGTAAAATTTGTGAGGCTGGAAATTTATTGTTTTGCTTCTAGCTCTTAAAGATTGCTAAACAGAAATTTTCTCATTTAGGTTGGGAGGAAAGTCCAGCTGACTGGTTGTTAAATCAGGGGTGACCATGGGGAGATATCAAATTATATTAATGTCCATGGACAACCAAAACTAAGTAGCTCAATGGGATTCAAGAGTACAGCAGTTTACAGTAAAAAGTTCTAAAAAGAGAAACCAAGAAAGGCCCCACAAAGGGGAAGAACAAAAGCAAAGAAATACAAAACAAGTGGTCAAAAAACTAGTACATATAGCCAAGAAGAGTTAACAAGAACTTCAAAGAGAAAACACTAGGGAAAACTAGAGATCATAAAGTATCACTATCTCAACTAGAAATGGTGGAGTCACTAGTACATTCATCAATCATTGTGAAGGGACCAATACAAGATCTGATAATGCTCATCAGGGAGTGCCAGTGTCAAGGGCTGGGAGGGTTAAGAAAGATACTCCCCCTAGGATCACAACTAACATCCAAGGTCGAAGTAAGCCCTATATTAGTGAAAATGTTTATAATATGCATATAGCTCTATGGCTGGGGAGTGGCTAGAGAGGAGTAGATATGCTGACAAGAAGAAGCTAAATCGTGTAGACTGGAAGGAACGAGAATGATGTTGAAGGGGAACATATTGAGGCCAACACTATGAGCAACAACGTCTAACAAGTCTATCCGCATCTTATAAGAGTAGTGGTATCCAAAGGTTGTGAGCTATTGGGCTCCTAGATGTGTTGGAAGGAGGTGATAAACTTGGGGGCTCTAGAATCCCAAGAGACGTCATGTAAGGATCTGTGCCAAAGGGTGATGGCCTCCCAAAGATAAACACCACTAATACATATATCTAAAGAATGTAAACAAATTGTTACCTAAGTCCCCTATAAAGGCAATAATATCTCCCCCAAGAGTAAATGGGGCTTATAAAGATGAAATGCTCCTCAATCTCCACCTCTTGGAGGGAGCAAAGACAACTACAATCAAGGTGAGGAATATGATGGTCTATCTTGACCTGTAGCTAGTGCGAGCACACTCTCATTTGGCCAAGGGAAAATTTCAAGCCATGTGACAAATGACATTAGAGATAGTGAGTATGGAATAATATGCAAGCTTCCACCTATAAGAAATGCTCAAAGTAAAAAGCAAGCTAAGCAAGCTTCTAGCTAAGTGGCATAGCAGGGGAGGTCCAAGTGACCTAGATGTATTGGTTGTAGATGTCCCTTTTGGCAGCTCTTGATGGTCTCCTTTAAAGGAAGGTGTCGATGAGGAGCATTCAGGGAATATATCAAAGGATGTTCATGTAGCCTATTAATAGAGATGCCAATAGAATGAAGGAGCCAGCTTGTCTCAAAGTACCAACAATGAGGACACCAAACCGTGCCTAATGAAGCAATCCTCTCAAAAGAACAAAGAGCTAAGTGCAGATATATCTATCACAACCAAAAGCGGAATCTCCCATGGATTTGAGTCTGTATATAAAAAATAAGTCAAAAGATAGTCTCGAGATGCAATTGTTGAGCAGCAAACTCAACCTAGACAATGCTATGAGGAACAATTCACTTGCACCTAATAATGGTCTATAGCATGAGAGTCTAGACCCTCTCGATGTGGACCCAATCAACAAATCCCAAACTAGGCCCCCAAACTTCAGAGCATACAAAATTGTAAGTTTGATGATGATTTCAAAAAGATGCATCTTTTAAGGGATATCTTAAAGGTGGATCTAGAAACACCGACATTCCAAGATAAAGAGAGAGGCATATCCCTTGCAAAGATGCAAATGTGAGGCAAGGTTCATGCTAAAGGAGGGACCAGAAAATTTGACCCCCAAGGCTGCCCCCTTGTAAAAGAACTAGAATCTGGAAAGAAGACATTTTGAGATGTTGAAAATCAGAAGCTTATTTTTCTAAGGTTGACCACAAGCTGGCAAAGTTCATAAAAGCAAGCAAGGGCAACAAGTTGCCATTGTAACCTTTCAATATAATGAGAGAGGAGAACAACATCAGCAGCAAAAGTAGAATGGCAATAACCACCTCATGTAAAATCCAACCATCATTTATATGAGTACGTTGTCAAAGAAAATCCTCCAACTCATCAACTAATAAAAGTTGTGTCTAAAACAGCAATTACAAAGACTAAAAATAAGGTCAGAAATTCTAGTGCCCAGCAAGCAAAATTGATCACTAAAAATAGGGTCTGATTTATCCTAATTGCTGCACCACCAGAGCACCATATGAGTGGCCCCTAAAAAATTTAACAGGGACATAGCAAATGATATTGGTATTAAACTTGCTGCTAATATAGAGCCTACAACCCATATTTTAAAGTATGTCACACTTTTCTCTTTGGATTTGACAATCAATATAAAGCAAGACCACTAAAGTTGATTCTAGAACTCTTCTATGGTCAAGCTATAAACAATGAAAAATCCGAGTATGCCTTTACCTTTCAGTTCTCACCCTCCAACCTTCAGCGATATGTTATGCAACAGGTTGAAAAAATACCTCTTTTTGGATCACCAGAGCCAAGGTCTCCATAAAGTTGCATGGGTCATTTATTGCTTTTCCAAAGAAAAAGGTGGAATGGGAAAAAACGACGCTTACAGATGAAGCATTACTGTTTGTGCCAAATGGATGGTCTAGGTTATTCAAGGTCTTGAGGTGTGGAAGATTCTTCTTAGATATTGCTTTAGAGGCAAAGATTTATCAAATATACCATGGACAATATATGCTAATGCTCAACTTTGGAGATGAATCCTACGAAAATACTCAAGAATAAACAACCCCTCCCCATCTCCACCCCATTTTCCCTCTGAATACTCTCCCCATGGGCTTGCATATGTGGCATTTTACTACAAATTGCTGGGATACCACCTCTAGGAAACTAATTTGGGGCATCATAAACATAGTTAAAGCTGATTTTCTGAAATGGTTTGTGGCTGGAGCACCCTTCCTTGGCCCTTGGGTAGAATGTGTAAGAAATCAGACAAGAATCAATCATGGACTTCAGCTATCAATGACTATTGATAGAGATTGATATTGTGACCTATCATCTTATAGCTAGAAAGATACTAGTCTCCTCAAAGCTCCAAGGCATCAATAACAGTCACCCCTCCACTACATCTGATAGGGTAATAGAATTGAAATTGTCAGATGTTAAATACTACCTCGAATGGGATGGCTTTTCTACTAGGAAATATTCAGTTAAAAGTGAGCTACTTTACAGCTTCCCAACCAACAGCTCCCCAAAAGATCTGAACTCTAGTCAAATCTTTGCCTTCCCAAAGTAGGGTCTTTTGCGCTGCTCACCTTGTTGCAACATGTTTGACGTTGCGCCAAAAGATCGACCTATTAACGCTTGATACAAACGCCAGAGATAAACAGATCCACGAGAGGCGATTAGTCCATGTCACAAATCCGAAGGAAGACGCTAGCAATTAGTCCAACAATCCCCCCCTCAATGTCACCCAAGGGGATTCGAACCAATGACCATGGCTCTAATACCATTTGTTAGAACACGTTTTGTCGTTGCACCAAAAGATTAACCTGTTAACGCCCGATACAAACGCCAAAGATAAATGGATCCACGAGAGGCAGTTAGTCCATGTCACGAATTTGAAGGGAGACGCTAGCGATTAGTCTAACACACCTACCATCACAAAATCCAAACTTCGGACTTCGGACAACTTGACGTAAAGAGTATTTTAGGGGCCCAACCAATTTGAATTATGTCACAAAGGTGGGGAAACAGTTTAACATCTCTTGTTCTTCTACTATTTTACTCAAAATATTTGACACCGATCATTGGAAAAAATGATTTGGTTTGGGTTATCCCAAATTCCATAACACAAGTGTTAAAATCATGGTCTTGCTTGGGAAAGAAATTTCAATTAGAATCTCTTTATAGAGGAGGCCACTCCTCATTCTGTTGAATCTATGGCTAGAATGCAATAGAAGGATTTTCCACGTTCAAAGGCTTCCATTAGAGAGGTGAGATAGAAGCATCAATTTCTGAAGGAGTTTCTAATCAAGCAGAAGTCCACCCATGCATTTTGAAGGGGATAGGGATTGAATGTTATTAGAAAAATGGACAATTATCAAAACCATGCCTTTTGAAGTGCAACAAGTATTCAAAATTTCCCAGAAGCATGCTAACTAGCCTCCTACCCCCCCCTCTCCCCTATTTCCCCAAATTGGAAGCTTGATTTCAATGAGGCCTGCAAAGCAACCCAAGGAAGGCAAGGACTAGTCACATTATGAGAGACAACAATGGAAAAGTTGTCATGGGCCTATCAATGTTCATCTTGCATGGGACTAAGAATGAGGCAAAAGTTGGGCATTAGTGGAAGGCCTCAGACTTGCCTTTAAGTTGAATGGGACTCTAATGTTATCATCTTTGCTATGATTAAAGAAAGGTTCCACCCCAAGTTGGAAGCTAATTCTTAAAGAATCTAGGGAGAACTCAAATTTTCAATTCATCAGCTTTTCACACTGATACTGTGAAACCAACAAACCAGTACACCACCTTTCCAATCCTAAAGTAAATCAGGATAAGTCTCCTCCATTGCAAGTGCAGAAATGGAAAACTCAAATGATCTTGTACTGGTTATTCAATCTGACTTGTCATGTTCAGAAATAAGAACCCTAGACTTACAAGGTTCCACTAAATCTTCTTCATTCTTGTCATTTGGAGGATTGTCAAATAGCATTCATATAACTAGGCATTCATAATCTTGGAATGGAAGTTTTTATGGATGATGAGTTTTTTGTTAAGAACAAGTTTTTACCAACAGGAGTTAAAACTATAGTGGGAGGAACAAGGTGTGAGTAATGAGGGTGGTAAAAACCCCAATGTGTTGAATGGTAGTATGTTCAAGGAGGTTGCAGGGCTCTGTGGGGGCAGTGTCGCCCTTCCTCCCCTTCTCTCCCCTACAATCACTGGAACGAAAGTTTGAACCCCTCCATTCACACTACAGTAATTTTCTTTGTTTTGATGAAGAGAAGAGGCTCAAAGTGGACAATAAGGGCAATCACTAGATTATCTGCTTGATCACTAGATCAGATTTCAAGTAGCTCCTATAAGAATTCTTCTACTAATCTCACCATAATGTCCAAAGCAAAGCATGCCAGTGCTACTTGTGGTGCTACACCCATTCGGCATGCTTCCCAATGGGTAAGAGACCTTGCCAATGTGGATGAGCTGTGAGGCAAGCAGTGGGTGCTCTTTCAAAAATGAATCTTAAGGAAGATTTGCCAAGTCAGGGACAAAATGGTGGAATGTGACAAAAGGAGGGGCATTGGAAGATCCCACTAATTCAAATGGACATTCCCACTAGGCATGGCAATGTTTGTGGGTAAGGCGAGGTCATCGCATCCATGGTGTTGGGCATGGTTGAGACCACTCTATTCTGATTGTTGTAGGCACAGATGCTAGCAATTCCCTACTGGGCACAGCATTGTTTGTGGCTAAGGCAAGAGCATCACATACATGGTGATGGGCATGGTTGAGACTGCCCTATTCTGATTTTTGTGGGCACAGATGCTAGCTGTTCTGGCTCTCTGATGAGTGACCACTCAAGCTCAGGTAGTGGCAATGAAGCTAAGTCGCGGACCCATCTTCATCAAACATGCAACTTTAGTTTTACTTTGGGGTGTGCTCCTCTTTTTTGTTTGCTAATCCATGTTATGTATCCATACAAATGGCCAATTTGTCACTTTTACTAACCAGCTTGTGTTTTACTTTTGCAAACTGAATGCAATGATGTGTCAGGGATTTAGCCTCTTTTTTGTCATGAAAGCAACCTTTTGGTCATACGTCCAAGCTACAGCCCATAGGGGCACTGGATGTAAGCTTCAAGCTATTTTTTACTTTATGGAGGAGAATTAGAAATAAAACTCCTCCAGCAATCAATAATATATATATCAAGTAGGGGGGACGGTGGGCCTAGCTCGATTGGCTAAAGCATCCTATTGTAGGCAAGAGGTCACGAGGTCTAGTCTCCCCAACATCCCTGTGGTACCACAGAGCGTGTCGCGCCAGCATCACTGGTCACATGAAAAAATTTTACCAAGCACACTGCAGTTTATAGGGGGACGGATACCCAACCGATTCCTACAGTCTAATATATATATATATATATATATATATCAAGTAGGCTGCAATGGAACTAAGCTGTGCAAATTAAAGTAGGTGGAATTTTATATTGCATTTTAGACATTGTCACTTGTATTAAACTAGGTTCTACCCCTATCTCAATATTATACCAAGGTGACATGTGTAATTAAATATCTGTCAAACAATTTTTCAATAGTCAAGTAGCCTGGGGCAGACTTCAATCAGGAAAAATAACGTAGATATATCATAATTATTTTCAATGATGAAGAATAGATCTGCTAGTGTTTTAATTTGTCACCTTCATGACAACACAAAATGGAACAACCTACAAGGAAATCCTCTCTTCAAATTAGCAAGAGAAACTCCCTGATTTAATCTATTCCTAAATTCTAAAACAAGTAGACTAGATGGCAAATTATTGAAACTTTATGGGAATTTTGCAAGTAAACAAAATAATTGAAAGAAAAAATCTACACCTGTCTTTTTAAACTCGCCAATAGGAGCACAAGACTAAAAGTACTTATCTCACCACGAGATTTTATCTTTCTGTAGCTAAACAATAACATGAATTTAAACACTAATGCTTTCCAATAATTAAAACAAAGATCAAGCATTGCAAATTAACATATGAATTCATCAAAAACACAAT
Source organism: Sequoiadendron giganteum (assembly GCA_007115665.2). Classification (NCBI taxonomy): domain Eukaryota; kingdom Viridiplantae; phylum Streptophyta; class Pinopsida; order Cupressales; family Cupressaceae; genus Sequoiadendron; species Sequoiadendron giganteum. Next base: position 798,268,651 of record CM021101.1, read on the forward strand.
ACTTATAACAGCAGTCGATGAAGAACAAGATTGAAAGCAAGCAACAACTCCAAAGCATACAAAGCTACTCCACAAGGTAGAAGATCAATGTTACACAAAGTTAAACAAGAACTTTCTTTATTGCTTGACTTGCCAAACTTACACAATTATAACACAAATTCTAAATCTGAAACTTGAATGAAAACTTCAGCAGCATAAGCTTAACACCAACTCCCCTTTGTATGTGCTCAAAGCACTTATTTAAGTGCTTTAAGAGAAGCTTCTAAGAAAAATAATAATAAATTAAAGCTTTAAAAATGCTTTTAAAGCAACCCTAAACTCTTATCTATTAAAAAGAGGTAACAAAACACTAAACCCTAAACTCTTTCCTTGCTTTAACTCAGCTTTCAAGTCAATTTTTGCATTCTAACCCTTCATTTTGGATGTTATCATATCACTTAAATGACTTTAGTCACTTTGTCACACATTTTAGCCATCTCAACCACTTGGTCCCTCTTTACAAGTGGCGCTGCCATATGAAAAAGGCAAAATAACTTTAAATTGAGTTGTTTAACACCTTATCATGCATTTCAGCCATTATGACCACCCCGGTCCCACTTTTTAAATGCCATTGCCACTGGAAATGTGCGAAATTGTCTTACATTGCTCTTTTTGACCATTATAACCTCTTTAAATTGCAATTTTAAGTTGACCTTGCCATAATTCTCAAATGATCATGCTTTTCAGCCATTTCAACCACTTTAAATTGCACATTTTGAACATAATAACTAGCTCTGAGAGGAGTGAAATAACTTATGTTTAAAGTCTTTGATGCTTAGTCACACATTTTAGCTACTATTGCCATTTGAATCGCCACTTTTAAGTGGCAATGCCCCTGAAAAATTGTGCAACTTTCACTTAATGTTTTAATTTCACTTATAGCACACATAACCCATGTTGAGATAAGATGTGCCCAATGAGTAAATTGTACATTGAATCAGACTGGTAACTTGTGGGACAAGAAAAAATTGGTAATGAATCAGCCTAAATATGCATTAGGTGGGCTGAGGGCTAACCATAACTCTAGCTTTACAAGACAAGAAACTATATATAAAGGCATCATATCATTTGTATTTGGTTTGGACTCTCATAGTAAGAGTAAATGAGTGACTCCTTTGCCTAGTATGTTTTGATGTAACCCTAATTCAAGGACATTCTTCTATATCAAGTATATTGAATATTCAAGTACAACAGTACCCACCATACATATCATGTTGTGTTGCCTGATTATGCCTGCAATGTATTCATGTTTTGTCGCAAGATAATGTACGTCTGTATTGTATTCAACTATATATAGAGGTATCTATCACTGTAAATGACAATGAAAGATATTATATTTGGTTTGGACTCTCATAGCAGGGATATTTGGAGTGATTCCTTCCTTAAGAACTATTGTTTGGTGTGAACCTACCTCAAGGGTATTTCTTTTGATTGGGTATCAAAGGTACCCAGCATACATCTCATGCTGTGTATTTCTATGATTGGAGGTTTGGATCATTGCAGGTTTGGATCGTGTCCATATATTTGTCCATACTTTCTATTATAACAGGTCCATACTTTCTACTATAACAGGTTCAGATCATTTTACCCATAATGATTAGCCCATCATAGTGATAGAAATTTAGAAGCCAGTTTAACCTGACACCAAAATCATTGAACTTGAAAACAAAGAAGTCAAATGTTTCCTCGATGCTACCCGCCCCTTATATGCTTGAGAAGCTTGAATCTTCTACCTTATTGTGAATTTAGATGGGATGCCTGAGTGCGTGGTACTTATTAGATATATTTCAAATTCAGTGAGAAAACTGTTCTTCCAGAATAACCACAGAGAATAATTTAAGTTACCAAAATAAACAATAAAGAGAAGATCAACTTAGGTCATTTTTGGATATCTTAGGAAAACAACTGATTTTGAGGTTCCACTTGGTAAAAGGCACTAAATCATTTTTAAGCAATTGATCCTGAATTATCAACTGTTTTTAGGGCCAACTCTTCTAAAGAGTATTTTATAAGAAATAATGGTGGCAACAATGCTGCTACTTTTGGAAAAGAAGAATAAAAAAGGACAGGACAGAGAAAGGCTACTGTTTCTCATACAAATTTGTATACCTCCAATGCTTTTTGCAGCATCCTTAAGGGTTCCAGTGAAGTATTGCCGAAGAAGGTGATAGCTAATAGTTTTCTCAGTTGTCCCACGCTTTCGATCTAGACGCTTTTTTCCAGCAATGCCCTGCTACAGGAAAGCCATGGTATATCAATATTTTTTAAATAAAAAACTTGAGAGTGTAGAAGATATGTTTTTTCAAATATCTTCTACTTAGTTAAACTTCGTATTGTATAAATAAGCCAAATCTAGATTGTGTTCAAAAGACAATAGAAAAATTTATATGCAACTGAAAGATTAGATTAAAATGGTGAAACGATTGTGTGAACAGATACAACAAGGGGTCACATGAGAAGGATTGATGGTACACCCTTTATAGCCACTAAGCTTCCCCATTATTAAGGTCACATACAGCACAACAGTTCATGTGAAATATCCTCAAAATATGGAATGCAACATCCCTACTTGTGGCCAATATACGAGGATGTGCTACCACTCAAATAAGTTATAGCTAAAGCTTGTATGCGATTTCAAAAAGGATGAGAAACAGATGAAGCTCATGAATCTGACAGTCCCTGTCATTGGCTTCCATGTAATCAAAAATTCATGAAAACAGTTATGCATGAACAATGTATATTACTGTGTACTGTAGGGATGTGTCCCCAAAGGTTTTGACCTGTTCCCAGGAACGGGAATGTTTTTGGCAGTTCCAGGATGGGGATGAAATTGGTAGATCGGGATGAAATGTTCCAATTTCATCTGCAATTCTGCTGAAAAAGCAGGATATCCCCTCAATTTCAGGAACATTTCAAGGGGCATCCCCCCTATGTGAATGCCATGGGGACAACATGCTGACGCCAAGATCCCTCAACTGTCTTGAGGACAGCCACTTTTGCTTTATTTTTTACTTTTAGTTTTTGAAAAAAAAAAAAACTGAGCCAAAAGTTCTTTTAAAAACTTAAAAACTATGTGGGGACAGGGCCAAGGCCCCACAACCCAAAAAAAACACACTAAAGCTGCTCTAAACCCTAACCCATTCAGTTTTTAAATTTTCTTACTTGCCATTTTGAGGTCAAACAATTTAAATTTGCAAGCATGAAGAGGAATCTTGAAAAGAAAGGCAAAAAGGAAGGAGTTCCATCTATCCTTTACAATTATATCGATCCATTCTTTTTTCTTTTGTTATGTTAATAACTTCACATCATACAAAATATATTATGTAACAAGTTCTTTTTAATTTCTTTTGTTAACGAATCAATGTAAAAGATAGAATAAACTAAATAGCACCTTTGTGATGGTTTAACTTAATTTTAAATATTTACTTTCTTGTGGTTGAATAAACTGCTGTTCTTTTTGCACTTCAAAACTAAATAAAACTTCTTGTTTTTATGTTTAAATATTATTTTTTCTAAAAGGTGCTACGATGTCTAAAAGGTTTATTTAATGCATTTGCAATGCACTAAAAGTTTAAAAAGCAATGCTCGGGGATCACTCTCTCTTTTCTTTGCCCTTGAAACATGCTATAATACCTTAAAGTTTATTGTTTTTTTCTTTTGTATTTGCAATCCCTTAAAATCTTAAGAACACAGCAACTTTTAACTTGCAATATGCTCAAAATTCTACAAAGGTTGATTTTTAATTTATATTGTTATTTTTATGATGTGTTCACTATCACATTTTCACCAAATAGCATCACATTGTACATCATTTCTTTTTTATTTCTGATGCAGCTTGCATCAAATCTGCATCAAAATTTAGGTGTGAACGCAAAAAAACAGCCAAATACTGGATATATTCAATTATCTGAAGCATCTTGCTTCAGACCTGCATCAGTCGTGACATCAGGTTTTGCAGCATTGTTTGTATCATCACATACACTATTTGTGTTGCCAATTCACAGAAATTTAGAATATACAAAAAAATGTAGTGGATTGTATCCTTCTAAATTGTTTTTAACAATATCTATAGCTAAACTCCTGTAAAACTGTGAATGGCCAAACTATTTGACCATAGTCCGCCAAGGGATCAATTAAGTGATTTAATCAGAGTTTCAGTTAAGTGATTTATCCAGAGCTTTCTTGTACTCTCACAATATTAAGCAAGAGTTCTTTTAAAGATTCAATATACTCTTCCTTTTTTCTTCACAAAAATGGATGTGTCTTTGGAGGCAGCTACTTTGCTTGAAGATTTCATATGAATGTTTAGACTACCTACAAAACATTGTGTAAGAAGTAACAAGCATCGTGATTCTCTTGCATTTTTTTTCATTTAATAATTATGGCCCTCGTAAAAAAAAGATTTATCAATGGATTCTCCATAAAGTATAGAGAGATGTTAAAGAGATTAAACAGATTAAAAATTAACCAAGAAGGTAGACACACAGCCCAACCACTGTAAAGAGGAAGGGGAGAGATTCAACAATTATTTAAAAATCATTTAAATTATCTGAAGATCCAAATCAAATTAAATTCAAAATCAACTCATGGAGTAATCAACAAGAAAAACATATGCTTGAAAGTGAATTGAGCCCCCACTTCAGAGGCTTCCACTCAACTTTTATGGAGCAACTCGAGAGAATCCGGGCTTTCTGAGCATGAGATGTTTTTCATCAAAGGAGGCTTGTCATTATCGAAAGACAAGCAATGAAGCAGATACTCAGGCTCTTATTGAAGGGCTCAAACTGACAAAAAGTTTGGATGCTAAATGTTTAGTGGTAGAAAGTGATTTGTTGTTTATTATAAATTGATTAACCAAACACAGCACTCCTAGTTAGAAACTAGAGTGTCTGCTCAAAGACTTGCATTTGCTAGAGGAAGAATTTGATGGGATTTATTTTCAACATTATTTTCAATAAGTGAATAAATAAATGGCCATCCTTGCCAGTTCTGGAGTGGATCAAATGCCCTTCTCGGCTGTTATTAGTGTAAAAACAAACACATGACAGGGTTTAGAAATTTACTAGATGAAGATTACGCTCAAGAGCAATTAGACGTTTAAGAGTTATATTCCTCACTCACTTTGTCAGCACAGTTGGTTGATTGATATATTTTTAAAAATCTAGGATTATCAAAGAATGTTCATTATTGTGGTTTTAACTCCCATAGCTACCACAGTTTGGAAGGTGTGTTGTGTCTTAATCTAGGTATGCAGTGCCACAACTTTCATTTGGAACGTTTATTGTCCTATTTTTTAGCCTCCGCTGGCAAAGGCTGCACAAAGCAAAGAGTGGCTATACCAGGGAAGAAGATTTGACATGGAGAAGAGGAAAGTGGAGGAGCTGCAGGATTCTCCATGGAAGAGTTGTATCTTAAGAGAAAGAGGAGTTCCATTGCCCAAGAATTTCAGTTAAAGCTAGCCTAACTGATTAGGTAGGTGGATGTCTACGAATGGATCCCAGAAATGATTTTGTGGGAGTGTGAAGGAGCTGAATCAGCTTAAGATTAGTAGAATGGAAAGGAGGAGTCCCAGAGTAGCATAGAAGAAGAGATTCAAGCATTGCACCAAGAAATTCAGGAGGTTTACTGTCCAAAAAAACAATTGCATCTATTTATCATGATTTAGCCAGATATGTTCAGAATCTCAGGTTTGTCCACAAGAAAGGAAGGTTGGTAGTGGCTAGTTTTTTCACTAAGCCTGAGATGTCTGAGAATGGTGTTCTTGATGCAATTTATCATTCCTAGGTGGAGTCTAGAAATTGGAGTACTCTTGATCTACGACAGTGGTATTCTGTACAATAAGGTATGGGAGAGACTGCAAGGGCAGTGGGTGACTATCAGGGCAGCACAGCAGGTGAAGGACTATCATAGCTGGGTCCCATGATGCGAAGATCTGTTCTGGCTCTTAAAGGGAAATTATTTTGACAAATTAACTAAATCTTCCCACATCTTGATAGAATTTGTTTTAGTGGTTGTTTTCCAAGTTAGCCAATATAAGGCCTTTAAACTTTGCTTTATTTATAACATATAGTTTGTAATATTTGGAAGGCTGATTAGATTGGTGTGTTCCCATTTTGTAGACAAGGGACAGAAGTTGTAAATTTCATGGTAGACTACTCTACCAGCTAGTTCCATATTTTTGTAATCTCGTTCATTTATAGTATTTTCTTAAGGTGAGAACTCCGATAGAACCATCAATTTACCTATCAAAAAGAAAAGTCTAAATCAACTTATTCAAAGTCAATTATTTAAAGATTAGTAAAATCCACGTAAAGCCAAGTTTAAAAAGTAAACACACATTGTTTTAGGGTATGCATTAGGCCTGATGCAAATCCTGACGACCTTGCATCGGACACAACTCTAATGCATGTCCTTGTGCAAGGGCCAAAAAAGGGTTGGCCAAATATAACTTTGGCAGCTTTTGTTTTCGATAGTTTGAATTCCAACAGCTAAAAATGATAGGAGAGAAGAGAGAGATGACACAAAGCGTTAGAAAACCCTGGACTCTGAAGAGATGCAAACATCATTGCATGTCCTAACACAAAATCTGACTCCCCTGCATTAGGAATAACACTGTCCTAAAAAGGGTCGGCCAAATATAACAAATTTGCCTGCTCTTTTTCAGTATTTTGAATTGCAACTGCTAAAAATGATAGAGAACAACAGAGAGAGCATTGTGAAAAGAAGGAAATTTGTTGATTGATTTAATTTATCTAACAAGTGGGGAGAAAGCAAAACAATAGGAAGGGAACAGGGGCAGAGAAAGAGACAAAATATATGGAAAAATTGGTTGACTACAAAGGAGAAGAAGAATAGGAACAACAAAAAGAAAAAAGGAGCAAGATTCCGATCCAAAAAAATTGGGTTATTTTTTCAATCTTTGCAATCTCTATTCTAATTTCTAACTAAAAACCCTATCTCATTTTTCAAGTTAAATTCCACAATACCCTAGCTCTATAAATTCTATTTTTTTCTTTTTTGTGTGTATTAACACATTTTTCAAAATTTCCAAGGGCAAAGCTGTTGTTTTGTGTTTGTTTTGTTTTTTTTTAAATCCTCAAATCCTCACTAAACTTGATGGAGACACATCTATAGCCCAAACATTAATTTCAAAAGTTTGAGTAGGTATTTAGACCAAGCAGCCTCAATAATCTGAGGAGCATGTTAGGGATAATAGCCCACATGGTAGTCCTCCTTGTCAACCAACCGTACTACCAATCTCGCAACTTCTAACTGTTCCACTAGAGTACTTCATTTTCTCTACGGAAGCTAAAGAAATACCTATTTGGTTGAATGGAGAAGGTGATTTGTGGATCAATCACATAGAAGTTTCCTAGCCTGCCTAAGACAAGTGATTAGACACCTTGCCACCCACCAAGAGCTCATACACCTTGACTGCCTTGAATTTCCAAAAAATGGTAAGGATAGTGTATTTGTTACGATACAAGTTGAATATGGTAAGGGAATTAGTGAAAAAAAGTTTCACTGTTCCACAGGAACACGCTCCCCCCCTCCCCCCCCCCGCCTCCCCAAAAAACCCTGCATTTCCTAGACATCCCTGTCTCGAAGACTTGGGGGAACGTCCCCCCACCACCATCGCCACCACCCCACCACCAGCGTCGCCATATCCAAGATGCCGCTAGGACTTCGAGGACATCGGGGTGTCCTCAAGATGTCTAGGGGACTCCTAGTTGTCTCCAAGATGTAAACTTCTTATACATCTTTTTATAACTTTTTTTTCAAGTAATATATGTATTTCAGCACCCTGTCGCCACCCTGCTACCGTCCCCAAACTTAGGCCCTTGGTCCACCCGTCTGAACTCCATGGAACTATGAAAAAAACACAACGAGGTTAATAGGAGATGCTCTCGGGAGGCTTAGGGATGCATACTGTAGGAGGATTAAAAGGATATCAATTGGAAGAAGCTTCAAACAAATGAGTTCGTTAATCGTGGGAAATTTTGTGTTAAAAAATAGAACCGAATGCGATGAAGACCGCTAAACGAAAAAAAATGTGGGTACCTCAAGGTAACAGAGAAGAGGGTTGAAGAGATACCAATAACTCATCACATGAGAAAAAAACTACCTACAAGGAATTTTGGCAATAATATCTTTACATATATCCAACCTCATACTCTTTTCTGGTAAACTTTTAAATATTTTTTTTACTAGTCTTTGCACATTATTGTAATTGATATTGCCTATAATATATTTGTCTCTTGTTTTGTCCTTCTAGTATAGAATCTTTGAGTGATGTGGAAATGGCATATGTAAGTTTTTTAATTTATGAGTGTTGCATACTAGTTTAACTCTTTCTAAATGTATGATACATTTCCCAAATATCTAAAAATAATTTACTCTTTGCATTCAAAAAGAAACCGTTGAAGTACTCCTACCAATTGATCACAAAGACCAAGCAATGAGGATGGGGGGTACATAACTTGGGAGAGCAATCAATGTCACCAAAGGCATCCCAGTGAGTAAATTAAATCCTAATTGTTTAATATTGTAAAGTGTTTACTGATGGTTGATACTTATGGAATGCAACTTACAATATGTCGTCATCTCATTACACAATCAAAGAGTTTAAAATGATGCAATGTATATCATTATGATGTTCTCTTGACTTTGTTCTTATTCTTTTTAAGTATCTTTAGAACCTTAGTTAATATTTCTTTTCTCAATTTATTTTGAAACACCTTGATAAAATTCACCTTACACATACCATAGCATGTTAATACCTTGGCATTGCAAAAACTACACAATGAAATATAAGGTGGCTTATGGCTTGGCTATTAAAATATTAAATGTAATATTAATGGTCATCTTAGCTCTAGTTAGCGTTTAGTAACTGTTAATTACAGTTAGTTTGTTTTAGAATCTTTCCGTTTTTTAGCTTTAGTTTGCTTCAGTTTACGATTGTTTCTTTTTAGAAACATCGTCTTGTAAATTTCTTTATAAGGAGCTTTCGTCTCCTTTTGTAAATATGCAATTATGAATATTAATTATCTTTTCATGGTATCAGAGCTAAGGCTTGAACCTGATTAGCTGATTTTTTTTATTTTAAGTTTATTTTTTAGTGAAGACTTTTGAGGAAGTTTTGAAAAAAAAATCGAAGAAATTTTATTTTAGAAAGTTTTGAGAATTGTGATTTTTGTGAAGGTGAAAATCACGTTTGGGTCCTGCACTGTTTTTTGAGGACTTTCAGAAGCATTTTCAAGTTTTTTTTTTTTAAGGAGATCGCGGATTTTTTCGAAGCCAATTGTTGAAGCTAATTGTTTTCATGGCAGCCTGAAGGGTTGAATTTTTTGGAGCCAGTTTTGATAGAATTTTTCTGGGAAAAATAAAAATTCTACAAAGTTTTTTGAGAAAAAATTTGCCAGTATTTTTTGAAAGGTTTTTGGCATTTTTCTCAAATTATGGGACAATTTTGTCCTAAACTAATTCATTCTCGAGTTTTTATGAGTGTTGTGCCAGCTAATGTCCAAAGTTTATGTCAGTTGATCACAGACTTTACCTCGTTTTTTGGGTTTTTGGAAAACGGGAGGGATGGCTACTTTGTCCAACGTCATGTTGGAAAGTACATAGAGGTTCAATGGGAAAAGTTATACTACCTGGAAGCAGAGGAAGCTCACAATTTTCGAGTGTCGATGTCT
>CM021101.1:798278484-798359352 GCA_007115665.2 Sequoiadendron giganteum
TATAATAAACTGGGGAGAAACCTGTGGCAGAGATATTAATAAATTATAATAAAAACAAATGAAACAGATACGAGCTAAGGCAAAAAGTAAAATGGTGAAAAACTCCAAGCCATAACAGCAATGGAAGTCATCAAGGTCATGAAAAATTAGCTGCTGAACAAACTTGCAAACAAATGCAAAATTTAAGCACAAAGGCAAGTAAAACTCTTTATGTGATGAAAAATCATCCAGCCAGATCAAAATTGTGTTCAATCAGGTCAAATATCAGTAAAACTCGCAATTACTCACAATTCTATCAATTTTTTCAGATTTCTTGGGGAAAAAAAATCATTAAAAAAGTTTATATGGGACAATTTATTGATTAAATCACATTTTTTTATGGGTGAAAATTGCCAATAACAGCAGTTCACAATTAATCATGATTTTTTCACCATTTCCACTTTATGGTTTAAACAACCCCCTTCCCAAATCTGAGGATTCTTCAATGCATTGGCCATATGATGATAAACACCCATCAATTAAGTCCTCACAACAAACACAAAATATTACAATGTGAAAAACCCAACTGCATAGCACCTGAGTAAAAACAGAGAGCTATTTTTACTTCTACTCTATGAGAATTAAGATAAAGAAACAAGATTTCAGGATCAAAAAATGTGTGACTGCAAATACTACAAGCATTACTGTCAAAAACACTCATCTGGTGGATGAAAGGGATATGTCAAGTATTAAATTATAACAATCCCATTTCACTACAAGCAAAATCTTCAATTAAGGATAATGTTTTTATGGATCGAATCTTGCTCTTAGCAATATGTATTTCAATGGAATAACCATTATTGGCATAAATGATTAGCATTCATAGAATTAAAAGAAGGAAAGGTGAAAAAAATCAGCTTGAAACAGAAGAACTTGACAAGGTTGAAACAAAATGATTCAAAAAAAGATCAGGCTAGTGAGTAATTACACACAACACAAAATCATTTGTTTAGACTAACATCTATAAAAAGGTATGGTTTCAGTTTTTTAATTTCATTCTTCAATGTTATCACAGTTTTCTTATTTTTTTCACACCATCTGATGCTATTGTCTCTACCAATCAAAACCTCAGTCAATTAATCCTAAGCAATACCGATTAGAAATGGACACAAGCAACACGACCTCTTATATTGTGAGGTATACATTTTACAACAAAGGTACTTTGGAGTATTGTTCTCACAGTTCGGGACAATCAGTTATTTTCTCAAGAAGATTTTTGGTAAAATTTGTGAGGCTGGAAATTTATTGTTTTGCTTCTAGCTCTTAAAGATTGCTAAACAGAAATTTTCTCATTTAGGTTGGGAGGAAAGTCCAGCTGACTGGTTGTTAAATCAGGGGTGACCATGGGGAGATATCAAATTATATTAATGTCCATGGACAACCAAAACTAAGTAGCTCAATGGGATTCAAGAGTACAGCAGTTTACAGTAAAAAGTTCTAAAAAGAGAAACCAAGAAAGGCCCCACAAAGGGGAAGAACAAAAGCAAAGAAATACAAAACAAGTGGTCAAAAAACTAGTACATATAGCCAAGAAGAGTTAACAAGAACTTCAAAGAGAAAACACTAGGGAAAACTAGAGATCATAAAGTATCACTATCTCAACTAGAAATGGTGGAGTCACTAGTACATTCATCAATCATTGTGAAGGGACCAATACAAGATCTGATAATGCTCATCAGGGAGTGCCAGTGTCAAGGGCTGGGAGGGTTAAGAAAGATACTCCCCCTAGGATCACAACTAACATCCAAGGTCGAAGTAAGCCCTATATTAGTGAAAATGTTTATAATATGCATATAGCTCTATGGCTGGGGAGTGGCTAGAGAGGAGTAGATATGCTGACAAGAAGAAGCTAAATCGTGTAGACTGGAAGGAACGAGAATGATGTTGAAGGGGAACATATTGAGGCCAACACTATGAGCAACAACGTCTAACAAGTCTATCCGCATCTTATAAGAGTAGTGGTATCCAAAGGTTGTGAGCTATTGGGCTCCTAGATGTGTTGGAAGGAGGTGATAAACTTGGGGGCTCTAGAATCCCAAGAGACGTCATGTAAGGATCTGTGCCAAAGGGTGATGGCCTCCCAAAGATAAACACCACTAATACATATATCTAAAGAATGTAAACAAATTGTTACCTAAGTCCCCTATAAAGGCAATAATATCTCCCCCAAGAGTAAATGGGGCTTATAAAGATGAAATGCTCCTCAATCTCCACCTCTTGGAGGGAGCAAAGACAACTACAATCAAGGTGAGGAATATGATGGTCTATCTTGACCTGTAGCTAGTGCGAGCACACTCTCATTTGGCCAAGGGAAAATTTCAAGCCATGTGACAAATGACATTAGAGATAGTGAGTATGGAATAATATGCAAGCTTCCACCTATAAGAAATGCTCAAAGTAAAAAGCAAGCTAAGCAAGCTTCTAGCTAAGTGGCATAGCAGGGGAGGTCCAAGTGACCTAGATGTATTGGTTGTAGATGTCCCTTTTGGCAGCTCTTGATGGTCTCCTTTAAAGGAAGGTGTCGATGAGGAGCATTCAGGGAATATATCAAAGGATGTTCATGTAGCCTATTAATAGAGATGCCAATAGAATGAAGGAGCCAGCTTGTCTCAAAGTACCAACAATGAGGACACCAAACCGTGCCTAATGAAGCAATCCTCTCAAAAGAACAAAGAGCTAAGTGCAGATATATCTATCACAACCAAAAGCGGAATCTCCCATGGATTTGAGTCTGTATATAAAAAATAAGTCAAAAGATAGTCTCGAGATGCAATTGTTGAGCAGCAAACTCAACCTAGACAATGCTATGAGGAACAATTCACTTGCACCTAATAATGGTCTATAGCATGAGAGTCTAGACCCTCTCGATGTGGACCCAATCAACAAATCCCAAACTAGGCCCCCAAACTTCAGAGCATACAAAATTGTAAGTTTGATGATGATTTCAAAAAGATGCATCTTTTAAGGGATATCTTAAAGGTGGATCTAGAAACACCGACATTCCAAGATAAAGAGAGAGGCATATCCCTTGCAAAGATGCAAATGTGAGGCAAGGTTCATGCTAAAGGAGGGACCAGAAAATTTGACCCCCAAGGCTGCCCCCTTGTAAAAGAACTAGAATCTGGAAAGAAGACATTTTGAGATGTTGAAAATCAGAAGCTTATTTTTCTAAGGTTGACCACAAGCTGGCAAAGTTCATAAAAGCAAGCAAGGGCAACAAGTTGCCATTGTAACCTTTCAATATAATGAGAGAGGAGAACAACATCAGCAGCAAAAGTAGAATGGCAATAACCACCTCATGTAAAATCCAACCATCATTTATATGAGTACGTTGTCAAAGAAAATCCTCCAACTCATCAACTAATAAAAGTTGTGTCTAAAACAGCAATTACAAAGACTAAAAATAAGGTCAGAAATTCTAGTGCCCAGCAAGCAAAATTGATCACTAAAAATAGGGTCTGATTTATCCTAATTGCTGCACCACCAGAGCACCATATGAGTGGCCCCTAAAAAATTTAACAGGGACATAGCAAATGATATTGGTATTAAACTTGCTGCTAATATAGAGCCTACAACCCATATTTTAAAGTATGTCACACTTTTCTCTTTGGATTTGACAATCAATATAAAGCAAGACCACTAAAGTTGATTCTAGAACTCTTCTATGGTCAAGCTATAAACAATGAAAAATCCGAGTATGCCTTTACCTTTCAGTTCTCACCCTCCAACCTTCAGCGATATGTTATGCAACAGGTTGAAAAAATACCTCTTTTTGGATCACCAGAGCCAAGGTCTCCATAAAGTTGCATGGGTCATTTATTGCTTTTCCAAAGAAAAAGGTGGAATGGGAAAAAACGACGCTTACAGATGAAGCATTACTGTTTGTGCCAAATGGATGGTCTAGGTTATTCAAGGTCTTGAGGTGTGGAAGATTCTTCTTAGATATTGCTTTAGAGGCAAAGATTTATCAAATATACCATGGACAATATATGCTAATGCTCAACTTTGGAGATGAATCCTACGAAAATACTCAAGAATAAACAACCCCTCCCCATCTCCACCCCATTTTCCCTCTGAATACTCTCCCCATGGGCTTGCATATGTGGCATTTTACTACAAATTGCTGGGATACCACCTCTAGGAAACTAATTTGGGGCATCATAAACATAGTTAAAGCTGATTTTCTGAAATGGTTTGTGGCTGGAGCACCCTTCCTTGGCCCTTGGGTAGAATGTGTAAGAAATCAGACAAGAATCAATCATGGACTTCAGCTATCAATGACTATTGATAGAGATTGATATTGTGACCTATCATCTTATAGCTAGAAAGATACTAGTCTCCTCAAAGCTCCAAGGCATCAATAACAGTCACCCCTCCACTACATCTGATAGGGTAATAGAATTGAAATTGTCAGATGTTAAATACTACCTCGAATGGGATGGCTTTTCTACTAGGAAATATTCAGTTAAAAGTGAGCTACTTTACAGCTTCCCAACCAACAGCTCCCCAAAAGATCTGAACTCTAGTCAAATCTTTGCCTTCCCAAAGTAGGGTCTTTTGCGCTGCTCACCTTGTTGCAACATGTTTGACGTTGCGCCAAAAGATCGACCTATTAACGCTTGATACAAACGCCAGAGATAAACAGATCCACGAGAGGCGATTAGTCCATGTCACAAATCCGAAGGAAGACGCTAGCAATTAGTCCAACAATCCCCCCCTCAATGTCACCCAAGGGGATTCGAACCAATGACCATGGCTCTAATACCATTTGTTAGAACACGTTTTGTCGTTGCACCAAAAGATTAACCTGTTAACGCCCGATACAAACGCCAAAGATAAATGGATCCACGAGAGGCAGTTAGTCCATGTCACGAATTTGAAGGGAGACGCTAGCGATTAGTCTAACACACCTACCATCACAAAATCCAAACTTCGGACTTCGGACAACTTGACGTAAAGAGTATTTTAGGGGCCCAACCAATTTGAATTATGTCACAAAGGTGGGGAAACAGTTTAACATCTCTTGTTCTTCTACTATTTTACTCAAAATATTTGACACCGATCATTGGAAAAAATGATTTGGTTTGGGTTATCCCAAATTCCATAACACAAGTGTTAAAATCATGGTCTTGCTTGGGAAAGAAATTTCAATTAGAATCTCTTTATAGAGGAGGCCACTCCTCATTCTGTTGAATCTATGGCTAGAATGCAATAGAAGGATTTTCCACGTTCAAAGGCTTCCATTAGAGAGGTGAGATAGAAGCATCAATTTCTGAAGGAGTTTCTAATCAAGCAGAAGTCCACCCATGCATTTTGAAGGGGATAGGGATTGAATGTTATTAGAAAAATGGACAATTATCAAAACCATGCCTTTTGAAGTGCAACAAGTATTCAAAATTTCCCAGAAGCATGCTAACTAGCCTCCTACCCCCCCCTCTCCCCTATTTCCCCAAATTGGAAGCTTGATTTCAATGAGGCCTGCAAAGCAACCCAAGGAAGGCAAGGACTAGTCACATTATGAGAGACAACAATGGAAAAGTTGTCATGGGCCTATCAATGTTCATCTTGCATGGGACTAAGAATGAGGCAAAAGTTGGGCATTAGTGGAAGGCCTCAGACTTGCCTTTAAGTTGAATGGGACTCTAATGTTATCATCTTTGCTATGATTAAAGAAAGGTTCCACCCCAAGTTGGAAGCTAATTCTTAAAGAATCTAGGGAGAACTCAAATTTTCAATTCATCAGCTTTTCACACTGATACTGTGAAACCAACAAACCAGTACACCACCTTTCCAATCCTAAAGTAAATCAGGATAAGTCTCCTCCATTGCAAGTGCAGAAATGGAAAACTCAAATGATCTTGTACTGGTTATTCAATCTGACTTGTCATGTTCAGAAATAAGAACCCTAGACTTACAAGGTTCCACTAAATCTTCTTCATTCTTGTCATTTGGAGGATTGTCAAATAGCATTCATATAACTAGGCATTCATAATCTTGGAATGGAAGTTTTTATGGATGATGAGTTTTTTGTTAAGAACAAGTTTTTACCAACAGGAGTTAAAACTATAGTGGGAGGAACAAGGTGTGAGTAATGAGGGTGGTAAAAACCCCAATGTGTTGAATGGTAGTATGTTCAAGGAGGTTGCAGGGCTCTGTGGGGGCAGTGTCGCCCTTCCTCCCCTTCTCTCCCCTACAATCACTGGAACGAAAGTTTGAACCCCTCCATTCACACTACAGTAATTTTCTTTGTTTTGATGAAGAGAAGAGGCTCAAAGTGGACAATAAGGGCAATCACTAGATTATCTGCTTGATCACTAGATCAGATTTCAAGTAGCTCCTATAAGAATTCTTCTACTAATCTCACCATAATGTCCAAAGCAAAGCATGCCAGTGCTACTTGTGGTGCTACACCCATTCGGCATGCTTCCCAATGGGTAAGAGACCTTGCCAATGTGGATGAGCTGTGAGGCAAGCAGTGGGTGCTCTTTCAAAAATGAATCTTAAGGAAGATTTGCCAAGTCAGGGACAAAATGGTGGAATGTGACAAAAGGAGGGGCATTGGAAGATCCCACTAATTCAAATGGACATTCCCACTAGGCATGGCAATGTTTGTGGGTAAGGCGAGGTCATCGCATCCATGGTGTTGGGCATGGTTGAGACCACTCTATTCTGATTGTTGTAGGCACAGATGCTAGCAATTCCCTACTGGGCACAGCATTGTTTGTGGCTAAGGCAAGAGCATCACATACATGGTGATGGGCATGGTTGAGACTGCCCTATTCTGATTTTTGTGGGCACAGATGCTAGCTGTTCTGGCTCTCTGATGAGTGACCACTCAAGCTCAGGTAGTGGCAATGAAGCTAAGTCGCGGACCCATCTTCATCAAACATGCAACTTTAGTTTTACTTTGGGGTGTGCTCCTCTTTTTTGTTTGCTAATCCATGTTATGTATCCATACAAATGGCCAATTTGTCACTTTTACTAACCAGCTTGTGTTTTACTTTTGCAAACTGAATGCAATGATGTGTCAGGGATTTAGCCTCTTTTTTGTCATGAAAGCAACCTTTTGGTCATACGTCCAAGCTACAGCCCATAGGGGCACTGGATGTAAGCTTCAAGCTATTTTTTACTTTATGGAGGAGAATTAGAAATAAAACTCCTCCAGCAATCAATAATATATATATCAAGTAGGGGGGACGGTGGGCCTAGCTCGATTGGCTAAAGCATCCTATTGTAGGCAAGAGGTCACGAGGTCTAGTCTCCCCAACATCCCTGTGGTACCACAGAGCGTGTCGCGCCAGCATCACTGGTCACATGAAAAAATTTTACCAAGCACACTGCAGTTTATAGGGGGACGGATACCCAACCGATTCCTACAGTCTAATATATATATATATATATATATATATCAAGTAGGCTGCAATGGAACTAAGCTGTGCAAATTAAAGTAGGTGGAATTTTATATTGCATTTTAGACATTGTCACTTGTATTAAACTAGGTTCTACCCCTATCTCAATATTATACCAAGGTGACATGTGTAATTAAATATCTGTCAAACAATTTTTCAATAGTCAAGTAGCCTGGGGCAGACTTCAATCAGGAAAAATAACGTAGATATATCATAATTATTTTCAATGATGAAGAATAGATCTGCTAGTGTTTTAATTTGTCACCTTCATGACAACACAAAATGGAACAACCTACAAGGAAATCCTCTCTTCAAATTAGCAAGAGAAACTCCCTGATTTAATCTATTCCTAAATTCTAAAACAAGTAGACTAGATGGCAAATTATTGAAACTTTATGGGAATTTTGCAAGTAAACAAAATAATTGAAAGAAAAAATCTACACCTGTCTTTTTAAACTCGCCAATAGGAGCACAAGACTAAAAGTACTTATCTCACCACGAGATTTTATCTTTCTGTAGCTAAACAATAACATGAATTTAAACACTAATGCTTTCCAATAATTAAAACAAAGATCAAGCATTGCAAATTAACATATGAATTCATCAAAAACACAATACTTATAACAGCAGTCGATGAAGAACAAGATTGAAAGCAAGCAACAACTCCAAAGCATACAAAGCTACTCCACAAGGTAGAAGATCAATGTTACACAAAGTTAAACAAGAACTTTCTTTATTGCTTGACTTGCCAAACTTACACAATTATAACACAAATTCTAAATCTGAAACTTGAATGAAAACTTCAGCAGCATAAGCTTAACACCAACTCCCCTTTGTATGTGCTCAAAGCACTTATTTAAGTGCTTTAAGAGAAGCTTCTAAGAAAAATAATAATAAATTAAAGCTTTAAAAATGCTTTTAAAGCAACCCTAAACTCTTATCTATTAAAAAGAGGTAACAAAACACTAAACCCTAAACTCTTTCCTTGCTTTAACTCAGCTTTCAAGTCAATTTTTGCATTCTAACCCTTCATTTTGGATGTTATCATATCACTTAAATGACTTTAGTCACTTTGTCACACATTTTAGCCATCTCAACCACTTGGTCCCTCTTTACAAGTGGCGCTGCCATATGAAAAAGGCAAAATAACTTTAAATTGAGTTGTTTAACACCTTATCATGCATTTCAGCCATTATGACCACCCCGGTCCCACTTTTTAAATGCCATTGCCACTGGAAATGTGCGAAATTGTCTTACATTGCTCTTTTTGACCATTATAACCTCTTTAAATTGCAATTTTAAGTTGACCTTGCCATAATTCTCAAATGATCATGCTTTTCAGCCATTTCAACCACTTTAAATTGCACATTTTGAACATAATAACTAGCTCTGAGAGGAGTGAAATAACTTATGTTTAAAGTCTTTGATGCTTAGTCACACATTTTAGCTACTATTGCCATTTGAATCGCCACTTTTAAGTGGCAATGCCCCTGAAAAATTGTGCAACTTTCACTTAATGTTTTAATTTCACTTATAGCACACATAACCCATGTTGAGATAAGATGTGCCCAATGAGTAAATTGTACATTGAATCAGACTGGTAACTTGTGGGACAAGAAAAAATTGGTAATGAATCAGCCTAAATATGCATTAGGTGGGCTGAGGGCTAACCATAACTCTAGCTTTACAAGACAAGAAACTATATATAAAGGCATCATATCATTTGTATTTGGTTTGGACTCTCATAGTAAGAGTAAATGAGTGACTCCTTTGCCTAGTATGTTTTGATGTAACCCTAATTCAAGGACATTCTTCTATATCAAGTATATTGAATATTCAAGTACAACAGTACCCACCATACATATCATGTTGTGTTGCCTGATTATGCCTGCAATGTATTCATGTTTTGTCGCAAGATAATGTACGTCTGTATTGTATTCAACTATATATAGAGGTATCTATCACTGTAAATGACAATGAAAGATATTATATTTGGTTTGGACTCTCATAGCAGGGATATTTGGAGTGATTCCTTCCTTAAGAACTATTGTTTGGTGTGAACCTACCTCAAGGGTATTTCTTTTGATTGGGTATCAAAGGTACCCAGCATACATCTCATGCTGTGTATTTCTATGATTGGAGGTTTGGATCATTGCAGGTTTGGATCGTGTCCATATATTTGTCCATACTTTCTATTATAACAGGTCCATACTTTCTACTATAACAGGTTCAGATCATTTTACCCATAATGATTAGCCCATCATAGTGATAGAAATTTAGAAGCCAGTTTAACCTGACACCAAAATCATTGAACTTGAAAACAAAGAAGTCAAATGTTTCCTCGATGCTACCCGCCCCTTATATGCTTGAGAAGCTTGAATCTTCTACCTTATTGTGAATTTAGATGGGATGCCTGAGTGCGTGGTACTTATTAGATATATTTCAAATTCAGTGAGAAAACTGTTCTTCCAGAATAACCACAGAGAATAATTTAAGTTACCAAAATAAACAATAAAGAGAAGATCAACTTAGGTCATTTTTGGATATCTTAGGAAAACAACTGATTTTGAGGTTCCACTTGGTAAAAGGCACTAAATCATTTTTAAGCAATTGATCCTGAATTATCAACTGTTTTTAGGGCCAACTCTTCTAAAGAGTATTTTATAAGAAATAATGGTGGCAACAATGCTGCTACTTTTGGAAAAGAAGAATAAAAAAGGACAGGACAGAGAAAGGCTACTGTTTCTCATACAAATTTGTATACCTCCAATGCTTTTTGCAGCATCCTTAAGGGTTCCAGTGAAGTATTGCCGAAGAAGGTGATAGCTAATAGTTTTCTCAGTTGTCCCACGCTTTCGATCTAGACGCTTTTTTCCAGCAATGCCCTGCTACAGGAAAGCCATGGTATATCAATATTTTTTAAATAAAAAACTTGAGAGTGTAGAAGATATGTTTTTTCAAATATCTTCTACTTAGTTAAACTTCGTATTGTATAAATAAGCCAAATCTAGATTGTGTTCAAAAGACAATAGAAAAATTTATATGCAACTGAAAGATTAGATTAAAATGGTGAAACGATTGTGTGAACAGATACAACAAGGGGTCACATGAGAAGGATTGATGGTACACCCTTTATAGCCACTAAGCTTCCCCATTATTAAGGTCACATACAGCACAACAGTTCATGTGAAATATCCTCAAAATATGGAATGCAACATCCCTACTTGTGGCCAATATACGAGGATGTGCTACCACTCAAATAAGTTATAGCTAAAGCTTGTATGCGATTTCAAAAAGGATGAGAAACAGATGAAGCTCATGAATCTGACAGTCCCTGTCATTGGCTTCCATGTAATCAAAAATTCATGAAAACAGTTATGCATGAACAATGTATATTACTGTGTACTGTAGGGATGTGTCCCCAAAGGTTTTGACCTGTTCCCAGGAACGGGAATGTTTTTGGCAGTTCCAGGATGGGGATGAAATTGGTAGATCGGGATGAAATGTTCCAATTTCATCTGCAATTCTGCTGAAAAAGCAGGATATCCCCTCAATTTCAGGAACATTTCAAGGGGCATCCCCCCTATGTGAATGCCATGGGGACAACATGCTGACGCCAAGATCCCTCAACTGTCTTGAGGACAGCCACTTTTGCTTTATTTTTTACTTTTAGTTTTTGAAAAAAAAAAAAACTGAGCCAAAAGTTCTTTTAAAAACTTAAAAACTATGTGGGGACAGGGCCAAGGCCCCACAACCCAAAAAAAACACACTAAAGCTGCTCTAAACCCTAACCCATTCAGTTTTTAAATTTTCTTACTTGCCATTTTGAGGTCAAACAATTTAAATTTGCAAGCATGAAGAGGAATCTTGAAAAGAAAGGCAAAAAGGAAGGAGTTCCATCTATCCTTTACAATTATATCGATCCATTCTTTTTTCTTTTGTTATGTTAATAACTTCACATCATACAAAATATATTATGTAACAAGTTCTTTTTAATTTCTTTTGTTAACGAATCAATGTAAAAGATAGAATAAACTAAATAGCACCTTTGTGATGGTTTAACTTAATTTTAAATATTTACTTTCTTGTGGTTGAATAAACTGCTGTTCTTTTTGCACTTCAAAACTAAATAAAACTTCTTGTTTTTATGTTTAAATATTATTTTTTCTAAAAGGTGCTACGATGTCTAAAAGGTTTATTTAATGCATTTGCAATGCACTAAAAGTTTAAAAAGCAATGCTCGGGGATCACTCTCTCTTTTCTTTGCCCTTGAAACATGCTATAATACCTTAAAGTTTATTGTTTTTTTCTTTTGTATTTGCAATCCCTTAAAATCTTAAGAACACAGCAACTTTTAACTTGCAATATGCTCAAAATTCTACAAAGGTTGATTTTTAATTTATATTGTTATTTTTATGATGTGTTCACTATCACATTTTCACCAAATAGCATCACATTGTACATCATTTCTTTTTTATTTCTGATGCAGCTTGCATCAAATCTGCATCAAAATTTAGGTGTGAACGCAAAAAAACAGCCAAATACTGGATATATTCAATTATCTGAAGCATCTTGCTTCAGACCTGCATCAGTCGTGACATCAGGTTTTGCAGCATTGTTTGTATCATCACATACACTATTTGTGTTGCCAATTCACAGAAATTTAGAATATACAAAAAAATGTAGTGGATTGTATCCTTCTAAATTGTTTTTAACAATATCTATAGCTAAACTCCTGTAAAACTGTGAATGGCCAAACTATTTGACCATAGTCCGCCAAGGGATCAATTAAGTGATTTAATCAGAGTTTCAGTTAAGTGATTTATCCAGAGCTTTCTTGTACTCTCACAATATTAAGCAAGAGTTCTTTTAAAGATTCAATATACTCTTCCTTTTTTCTTCACAAAAATGGATGTGTCTTTGGAGGCAGCTACTTTGCTTGAAGATTTCATATGAATGTTTAGACTACCTACAAAACATTGTGTAAGAAGTAACAAGCATCGTGATTCTCTTGCATTTTTTTTCATTTAATAATTATGGCCCTCGTAAAAAAAAGATTTATCAATGGATTCTCCATAAAGTATAGAGAGATGTTAAAGAGATTAAACAGATTAAAAATTAACCAAGAAGGTAGACACACAGCCCAACCACTGTAAAGAGGAAGGGGAGAGATTCAACAATTATTTAAAAATCATTTAAATTATCTGAAGATCCAAATCAAATTAAATTCAAAATCAACTCATGGAGTAATCAACAAGAAAAACATATGCTTGAAAGTGAATTGAGCCCCCACTTCAGAGGCTTCCACTCAACTTTTATGGAGCAACTCGAGAGAATCCGGGCTTTCTGAGCATGAGATGTTTTTCATCAAAGGAGGCTTGTCATTATCGAAAGACAAGCAATGAAGCAGATACTCAGGCTCTTATTGAAGGGCTCAAACTGACAAAAAGTTTGGATGCTAAATGTTTAGTGGTAGAAAGTGATTTGTTGTTTATTATAAATTGATTAACCAAACACAGCACTCCTAGTTAGAAACTAGAGTGTCTGCTCAAAGACTTGCATTTGCTAGAGGAAGAATTTGATGGGATTTATTTTCAACATTATTTTCAATAAGTGAATAAATAAATGGCCATCCTTGCCAGTTCTGGAGTGGATCAAATGCCCTTCTCGGCTGTTATTAGTGTAAAAACAAACACATGACAGGGTTTAGAAATTTACTAGATGAAGATTACGCTCAAGAGCAATTAGACGTTTAAGAGTTATATTCCTCACTCACTTTGTCAGCACAGTTGGTTGATTGATATATTTTTAAAAATCTAGGATTATCAAAGAATGTTCATTATTGTGGTTTTAACTCCCATAGCTACCACAGTTTGGAAGGTGTGTTGTGTCTTAATCTAGGTATGCAGTGCCACAACTTTCATTTGGAACGTTTATTGTCCTATTTTTTAGCCTCCGCTGGCAAAGGCTGCACAAAGCAAAGAGTGGCTATACCAGGGAAGAAGATTTGACATGGAGAAGAGGAAAGTGGAGGAGCTGCAGGATTCTCCATGGAAGAGTTGTATCTTAAGAGAAAGAGGAGTTCCATTGCCCAAGAATTTCAGTTAAAGCTAGCCTAACTGATTAGGTAGGTGGATGTCTACGAATGGATCCCAGAAATGATTTTGTGGGAGTGTGAAGGAGCTGAATCAGCTTAAGATTAGTAGAATGGAAAGGAGGAGTCCCAGAGTAGCATAGAAGAAGAGATTCAAGCATTGCACCAAGAAATTCAGGAGGTTTACTGTCCAAAAAAACAATTGCATCTATTTATCATGATTTAGCCAGATATGTTCAGAATCTCAGGTTTGTCCACAAGAAAGGAAGGTTGGTAGTGGCTAGTTTTTTCACTAAGCCTGAGATGTCTGAGAATGGTGTTCTTGATGCAATTTATCATTCCTAGGTGGAGTCTAGAAATTGGAGTACTCTTGATCTACGACAGTGGTATTCTGTACAATAAGGTATGGGAGAGACTGCAAGGGCAGTGGGTGACTATCAGGGCAGCACAGCAGGTGAAGGACTATCATAGCTGGGTCCCATGATGCGAAGATCTGTTCTGGCTCTTAAAGGGAAATTATTTTGACAAATTAACTAAATCTTCCCACATCTTGATAGAATTTGTTTTAGTGGTTGTTTTCCAAGTTAGCCAATATAAGGCCTTTAAACTTTGCTTTATTTATAACATATAGTTTGTAATATTTGGAAGGCTGATTAGATTGGTGTGTTCCCATTTTGTAGACAAGGGACAGAAGTTGTAAATTTCATGGTAGACTACTCTACCAGCTAGTTCCATATTTTTGTAATCTCGTTCATTTATAGTATTTTCTTAAGGTGAGAACTCCGATAGAACCATCAATTTACCTATCAAAAAGAAAAGTCTAAATCAACTTATTCAAAGTCAATTATTTAAAGATTAGTAAAATCCACGTAAAGCCAAGTTTAAAAAGTAAACACACATTGTTTTAGGGTATGCATTAGGCCTGATGCAAATCCTGACGACCTTGCATCGGACACAACTCTAATGCATGTCCTTGTGCAAGGGCCAAAAAAGGGTTGGCCAAATATAACTTTGGCAGCTTTTGTTTTCGATAGTTTGAATTCCAACAGCTAAAAATGATAGGAGAGAAGAGAGAGATGACACAAAGCGTTAGAAAACCCTGGACTCTGAAGAGATGCAAACATCATTGCATGTCCTAACACAAAATCTGACTCCCCTGCATTAGGAATAACACTGTCCTAAAAAGGGTCGGCCAAATATAACAAATTTGCCTGCTCTTTTTCAGTATTTTGAATTGCAACTGCTAAAAATGATAGAGAACAACAGAGAGAGCATTGTGAAAAGAAGGAAATTTGTTGATTGATTTAATTTATCTAACAAGTGGGGAGAAAGCAAAACAATAGGAAGGGAACAGGGGCAGAGAAAGAGACAAAATATATGGAAAAATTGGTTGACTACAAAGGAGAAGAAGAATAGGAACAACAAAAAGAAAAAAGGAGCAAGATTCCGATCCAAAAAAATTGGGTTATTTTTTCAATCTTTGCAATCTCTATTCTAATTTCTAACTAAAAACCCTATCTCATTTTTCAAGTTAAATTCCACAATACCCTAGCTCTATAAATTCTATTTTTTTCTTTTTTGTGTGTATTAACACATTTTTCAAAATTTCCAAGGGCAAAGCTGTTGTTTTGTGTTTGTTTTGTTTTTTTTTAAATCCTCAAATCCTCACTAAACTTGATGGAGACACATCTATAGCCCAAACATTAATTTCAAAAGTTTGAGTAGGTATTTAGACCAAGCAGCCTCAATAATCTGAGGAGCATGTTAGGGATAATAGCCCACATGGTAGTCCTCCTTGTCAACCAACCGTACTACCAATCTCGCAACTTCTAACTGTTCCACTAGAGTACTTCATTTTCTCTACGGAAGCTAAAGAAATACCTATTTGGTTGAATGGAGAAGGTGATTTGTGGATCAATCACATA
Source organism: Sequoiadendron giganteum (assembly GCA_007115665.2). Lineage (NCBI taxonomy): Eukaryota > Viridiplantae > Streptophyta > Pinopsida > Cupressales > Cupressaceae > Sequoiadendron > Sequoiadendron giganteum. The sequence continues at coordinate 798,293,952 of CM021101.1, forward strand.
GAAGTTTCCTAGCCTGCCTAAGACAAGTGATTAGACACCTTGCCACCCACCAAGAGCTCATACACCTTGACTGCCTTGAATTTCCAAAAAATGGTAAGGATAGTGTATTTGTTACGATACAAGTTGAATATGGTAAGGGAATTAGTGAAAAAAAGTTTCACTGTTCCACAGGAACACGCTCCCCCCCTCCCCCCCCCCGCCTCCCCAAAAAACCCTGCATTTCCTAGACATCCCTGTCTCGAAGACTTGGGGGAACGTCCCCCCACCACCATCGCCACCACCCCACCACCAGCGTCGCCATATCCAAGATGCCGCTAGGACTTCGAGGACATCGGGGTGTCCTCAAGATGTCTAGGGGACTCCTAGTTGTCTCCAAGATGTAAACTTCTTATACATCTTTTTATAACTTTTTTTTCAAGTAATATATGTATTTCAGCACCCTGTCGCCACCCTGCTACCGTCCCCAAACTTAGGCCCTTGGTCCACCCGTCTGAACTCCATGGAACTATGAAAAAAACACAACGAGGTTAATAGGAGATGCTCTCGGGAGGCTTAGGGATGCATACTGTAGGAGGATTAAAAGGATATCAATTGGAAGAAGCTTCAAACAAATGAGTTCGTTAATCGTGGGAAATTTTGTGTTAAAAAATAGAACCGAATGCGATGAAGACCGCTAAACGAAAAAAAATGTGGGTACCTCAAGGTAACAGAGAAGAGGGTTGAAGAGATACCAATAACTCATCACATGAGAAAAAAACTACCTACAAGGAATTTTGGCAATAATATCTTTACATATATCCAACCTCATACTCTTTTCTGGTAAACTTTTAAATATTTTTTTTACTAGTCTTTGCACATTATTGTAATTGATATTGCCTATAATATATTTGTCTCTTGTTTTGTCCTTCTAGTATAGAATCTTTGAGTGATGTGGAAATGGCATATGTAAGTTTTTTAATTTATGAGTGTTGCATACTAGTTTAACTCTTTCTAAATGTATGATACATTTCCCAAATATCTAAAAATAATTTACTCTTTGCATTCAAAAAGAAACCGTTGAAGTACTCCTACCAATTGATCACAAAGACCAAGCAATGAGGATGGGGGGTACATAACTTGGGAGAGCAATCAATGTCACCAAAGGCATCCCAGTGAGTAAATTAAATCCTAATTGTTTAATATTGTAAAGTGTTTACTGATGGTTGATACTTATGGAATGCAACTTACAATATGTCGTCATCTCATTACACAATCAAAGAGTTTAAAATGATGCAATGTATATCATTATGATGTTCTCTTGACTTTGTTCTTATTCTTTTTAAGTATCTTTAGAACCTTAGTTAATATTTCTTTTCTCAATTTATTTTGAAACACCTTGATAAAATTCACCTTACACATACCATAGCATGTTAATACCTTGGCATTGCAAAAACTACACAATGAAATATAAGGTGGCTTATGGCTTGGCTATTAAAATATTAAATGTAATATTAATGGTCATCTTAGCTCTAGTTAGCGTTTAGTAACTGTTAATTACAGTTAGTTTGTTTTAGAATCTTTCCGTTTTTTAGCTTTAGTTTGCTTCAGTTTACGATTGTTTCTTTTTAGAAACATCGTCTTGTAAATTTCTTTATAAGGAGCTTTCGTCTCCTTTTGTAAATATGCAATTATGAATATTAATTATCTTTTCATGGTATCAGAGCTAAGGCTTGAACCTGATTAGCTGATTTTTTTTATTTTAAGTTTATTTTTTAGTGAAGACTTTTGAGGAAGTTTTGAAAAAAAAATCGAAGAAATTTTATTTTAGAAAGTTTTGAGAATTGTGATTTTTGTGAAGGTGAAAATCACGTTTGGGTCCTGCACTGTTTTTTGAGGACTTTCAGAAGCATTTTCAAGTTTTTTTTTTTTTAAGGAGATCGCGGATTTTTTCGAAGCCAATTGTTGAAGCTAATTGTTTTCATGGCAGCCTGAAGGGTTGAATTTTTTGGAGCCAGTTTTGATAGAATTTTTCTGGGAAAAATAAAAATTCTGCAAAGAGTTTTTCGAAAAAATTTACCAAGTGTTTTTTTTGAAGAGTTTTTTGACGACTTTTTTCTATCTAAAAATTCATGGGTTGCTACTAGGGTTTGCAGACCAGTTTTTTGGGCGATTTTTTTCTCAACAAAAAATCATGCACCTGAAGATTTTAAAGAGTTTTTGAAAAAAATTCTATAAAAATTTTCTAGTTCAGAAATTTTTTGAGGATTTTACTTTTTTCAGAGTTTTCAAAGGTTTTTCTGAAAATCTTACAGTTTTTATGAGTGTTGTGCCAGCTAATGTCCAAAGTTTATGTCAGTTGATCACAGACTTTACCTCGTTTTTTGGGTTTTTGGAAAACGGGAGGGATGGCTACTTTGTCCAACGTCATGTTGGAAAGTACATAGAGGTTCAATGGGAAAAGTTATACTACCTGGAAGCAGAGGAAGCTCACAATTTTCGAGTGTCGATGTCTAGATTTGGTTGATCTGTGGGAAAGGATCAATAATCGCACGACGGTTATGCTTTTCCAGTTATCAGTCATCGATGATATGTTTCCAAAAGATTATGGGTAGACTTAGTTTTTGTTTGTGGAGGATATTAAAATATTAAATGTAATATTAATGGTCATCTTAGCTCTAGTTAGCGTTTAGTAACTGCTGATTACAGTTTAGTTTGTTTTGGAATCTTTCCATTTTTTAGCTTTAGTTTGCTTCAGTTTACGATTGTTTCTTTTTAGAAACATTGTCTTGTAAATTTCTTTATAAGGAGATTTCGTCTCCTTTAGTAAATATGCAATTATGAATATCAATTATCTTTTCATTGGCCATAATTCAAAAATGCTATGTTAACCATGTTCTTTAGGCAATGCCATATATATGGATTGTGTATTGTTTGCCCTTATTGACCTTGAGTATAGTTAGTCACATAACCAAAGAAGCATGATGTATGCACTCCATAATATCACATTTCAAATTGTATATATCCTCATACATCCTTGTAATATTTTGTATATAAACATACTTTGAATATCACCTTTTCTGTTGATGATTTTTCTAATTCATGGTCCAAGGGTGAGTTAGAAAAGGCATTCAATACTTCTTTTTTAAATTAGAGCTACTACAATATTTAAGTATTTAGTTGTCTAGAACTCGTGGGTAGCTTCCTAAACTTGACTTTCTTTCCATATTTACATGAAAGGAAGTTTAGGAAAAAGTACTTCTTAATCTATGACTTCATCTAGTAGATCAAATATGAGGATTAGGAAAAGGATTATCATTCACACCATAAAATGATAAAAAATTAAGATTATATGATAAAAACAAGAATAATAAATCAACCCTAGTCCTAAATGAAAGCACAAAGCCCTAACCTCAAAGAAATTACTAGAAATAAGTAATAATAAACTCGTGAATTAATTGAATAAATTTATGTCTTTAATGTCAAAATTAGCAATCCACATAAGAATAAAAATTATATTAGCAAGTGCATTCATAGCGAGGGGAGTTCGTTTTGATCTTCTCCTATAATATTAATCATTAATCTATTTATGATTTTTTCTTATTGATGTTAAACATGTCGAACTGCTAGAAATCATAATGCCACTTGCACTAGTCCAAGGGGGTGTGATTTGCCTCTTCTATAGTAAGAAGCTTAATGGAGGCATCAATCTCCTCAAGTACAATATCGTATGCATTCCTTGTGACCATGCCAAGCCATGTGAAAAGGCCACAAAAGAAGCAAACTTAGAGGTGCAGGCAGCCCTTGCATTGTTAGATGAGAAGAAACTAGTGAGGTTGAGAGCACAAGCTAACATAGCAACAACCATTAATCTCGATTCAACAATAGAAACCAAGATAGTTATGACAAAGATTGTAGGGTTTAGTTTCCATCCACGAATATAGGGCACATCCACATCATCTAGTTCGAGTAAAGGTCAATCACAAGGACTTTTTGTGCCCAAAAACATACCCGTAGCATAGTCTTCATTGCAAGGTATAGAGTGAAACAAAGAAGTCCACTAAGTAGGCAAGATGCGTGCAAACTTTCGGTATCACAACAATCATTCCTTCAATATGACAAAGTCCATGTTGAGAGTATTTGGTGATAACATTGACAATTGCAAAGAAAAGGTACAAGGCCTCCTTACAAAGAGTTAAGTAGCAGATGCTTCAAGAGGCAATTGCAGATCCAAAGACAATTTTGAAAAATCAAACGAAGCAATAACAAAAGTTCAGATGCACCTTTCTTTAAAATGGGTGGACGAATGGAAGGAACTATACCCTCATCAATTTTTTTTGTGGCTTCAAATGGTAAGTTGGTTTTCTTGAAGTCAAATGATGCCTCTAACAAACTAAAGAATGCAAAAACTTTGAGCCTAATGTTAGAGGAGATTGTATTAATAGAGGAGGGCATAGAGAATGTTGTACAAGTTGTTGCTAACACTGTAATGATATATGTGGAGGTTGGAAGATTGTTTTGGGAGAGGCATTCATCACTCTTTTGGACCTATTGCACAACACATTGCCTTGACCTTCTTTTGAAGGACATATGCAAAATTGATTGGGTGAAACCGAATGTGGAAGATGCAAGGAGCATCACAAAATATATTCATAATCACCCTTGGGCTCTCAATTTGATGAGAGATTGAACCAAGGTGAAAGAGCTTGTGCAAACAAATGTCACAAGGTTTGCAACTAACTTTCTAACATTGCAAAGCATTTGTAGTTCATGACATCCTTGAAGCAAATGATTGTGAATCAAGCATACCTAGACTCCACATATTTAAAGAAGGTCAACGGAGAGACAACAACAAAGATAGTTTTTTACGATGACATTATGAAAAGAGTTGTAGAGATTGTCAAGGTAACCTCAAAGTTTAATTTAACTTTCAAATTGGATCCTTTATTTTCAATTTTCAAAGACATCTACTTCAATTTGTTTGTACTTTGTACATGACAAAGCCTTTGGTGAGGGTTTTGCACTTGGTGGATGGGGAGAAAAACCCAATCGGATGCATTAATGAGAACATAGATAGGGCCAAAGAGGCCATCCAAAACTATTGCATGGGGATAGAGGCAAATTTGATCCCATTTGAGAGAACATTGATTAGAGGTGAAATTGTAGACTCTGCTAACCCATTCATGCAATAAAGTACTATCTCAACCTCAAGTTTTTCTTCTCCAATAGCTACGCAAATGCTATCATAGATAGGGCCAAAGAGGCCATCCAAAACTATTACATGGGGATAGAGGCAAATGTGATCCTATTTGAGATATCATTGATTAGAGGTGAAATTGTTGACTCCACCAACCCATTCATGCAATAGAGTACAACCTCAACCTGAAGTTTTTCTTCTCCGATAGCTACGCAAATGCTAATGAAGAGGTTATAAAAGGCCTCTCAACATGCACGGAGATGATAACACCCAAGGTTGAGATGAGAGACCTCATTATTTCAAAGTTGTTAAATTACAACCTGTTGTACCCAAAATAATTTTTTGGCATTCTGCTTAAATTGAGCTAAATCATGTAAAAATGTCATCAAAAGTTTGTTTTAGGTCAAACCAAACATAAGGTTTTTGTGGGTTTCTGTCAAGGAACATATGTGTAAAATTCTGAAAATTTAAAAATTAGGGTTTTGTGCCCCTATTTTTAAGGAAACCCCTGAAAATAGGACCTTCTCGGAAATGATTGAAAATGATTTTGATAAGATTAATCGACTTCACGATCACACTTGTCAAGTCAAAATCACCAAAAAGTTAGTTTTACTCTGGTGGGTTTTTTTTCATTTTTCAGGAATAAAGTTAGGAGCTCCGCAACCGTTAATGGTGGATTGGCAAGTACCAAGTGCTAGAAGTTAAGCTTCAACGAAGAAACCATGGTGGAAATACTCCGAAAAGATGCTATCTCATGAAGGGGATTTTCAAAAGTGAAAAATGTTGAAAATTGACAAAGTTTGGAAAATGAACGCCTTGCTACCAAGAAGGTTGTGTAGTTGAATGCCTTGGTCATTTTTCCAATACTCGTACACGCAACATGATGAAGGTGATTGCAAGGATGCACGCATCTACATCGACAACAGCAATGCTCAAGATAGTCACGATGCATGGCGAACGTGAAGCATGAAGAGATGAATTTTTTCAAAGCAAATGATGAACTCGCACCTAAAAGGCGCCCCCTGCTAAAGAAAGGCGTCCTTGAATTCAGAAGATCAAAAGCAATCATCAACCTTCAACAAGGCAGTCGTCTTCTTCGTGTTCCTGTTGGCTTTCCAACGCATCGTCGAGCTAAGTCATCTAATTCATCAATCAAAGACAAAAGCGAGCAAAGTCAGGAGAGGCTGTAAAGCAAGAGCCATCAAAATGGCAATCAAACATGAAGAAAGGAGCCCCTGCTAAAGAAAGGTGCCCTTGAATTAGATGGTCCAAATCTCATATGTTGAACAAGCTTGTCTTCAAGTAATCTCTCCGATATCAGCTCAGCTCCACAATGAATATATTTGTTAGCCTGCGAGACATATCAAAAGACAACAGTTGTTAATCATTCAAGCATGCCAAATGGAGTGAAAATCAATGCATAACAAAGCAAAGGCGCCCCTGCTGGCCAGGGGCGCCCTTGAATCTAAGGCACCTAATGAAGTTTCCAACCACTGATGTATACATGGCATTTGCTCAGCTCTCTCTCAGGGGCGCCCTTGAATCTAAGGCACCTAATGAAGTTTCCAACCACTGATGTATACATGGCATTTGCTCAGCTCTCTCTCAGCTTCACGATCAATCCAGCTACGCGTCCGCAGGCCTATCAAAAAATCAGAGGCAAAGATCAAGCAAAACACACTTAACAGTGAAAGTTGAATGAAGAATGCCAAGAAATTGGCTAAGTGTTGGTCAAAAGAGCCCCTGCTGAAGAAAGGCACCCACCTTTTTGGGTAGTCAGATGCAGCTTATGAGCTTAGTTACCTCCAAGATGATCTCCGTTATGATCAATCTCAACGACACCGTCAACAAAGACAATAGAGTAATCTGACACGTGTCAACAGAGATCAAACTAGGGCCACTCTCGAAGGTTGACAACATGAAAATCATGAGTCAAAAAGCCAAAGGCGCCCCTGCTGGCCAGGGGTGCCCAAGCTTTTGAAGGACCTAAACTGACTTTCAAGAGCTGAGATACCAATCATCCTCTCCAGGACTGAGTTGGTTATCCATCCCAAGTTTCAATAAGATCATTAGAGGCATCAGACAAAGGTAATCTTAGATCAAAACATGGAGGGTCGAAATGGTGAAATTAAAGAACAGTCAAGAAATTGACTAATTCTAAGGACAAAATCGCCCCTGCTGAGGAAAGGCGCCCCTTATTTGAAGGCATCAGATTCAGTCTTTGAGCTTTGCAGCTCCAAGGCACACTTGATCAAGTTTGTCCTATCTCAGCAGTGAATCAATCAGCATCAGCTCAAGATCAACCTAACGACCGAGAGCAAGGATCAAACAAAGGCACTTCAGCATGGATAATGATTAAAAATTGTTCAAACTCAAGGACGCCTAAAAGGTCAAAAAGTGATTTGTTGACTTGAGTTAAGAGATTTTGGAGGCAAAAGTGGCCAAACATCCCACAAACAGTGGAAATTAGTGTTGTGAACTCTAGATCAGCCAAAAAGACTCCTCTATCATGAGTTGGCGCCCAAGCTTGATTGCTTCAACATCAATCATCATATATCAAGCCTAGTCGTAATAATCAAGCATCTTTCTTTGCAAGTTGGAGCCAAGAACAGTATTTTCTACTCCAAGACATCTTTTCAAGATCTGACAAAGGGGTTTTCACCGTTCATATTTTTGAAGATCAGTTGCACAGAGGGACAGTGTATCAAAGGTTGCACCTATAGGCATAATTGTCCAACATATCCAAAAAGGCAGTTGATAACTTCCAAAATTCTTCTTGTTTTTTTCCTCTTTTCTTGTCTTAGATATTCTTGCATGTCCAAGATAATAGCAGATAATCACAGATCTAAGCAACTGGGTATGATCAACAAAGCTTTTTCAACAAAACCCACATGTTAGATTTTTCCAGAAACTGTTGCCCCTATTTTTTAGGGTTTTCGGAAAAAGTCATAATTTTGAAAAACAGACAAACTGGGTTTGTAGCTCTAGAAGCACGAACAAAACCCATGTGCTGGATTTTTCCAGGAAAAATCATTTTCCGGTGCCTCGCTGCCTCTACCACCAAAGGGCTCTTGCATGTCATAGAAAAATTCATTTTTTCAAATTTCTGACGATTTGGGTTTGTTTAGAAAATCATTCTCAACAAAACCCACATCTTAAAAACAATCGTAAAAAGTTGCCCCGACAAGGCTATTTTTAGCAGTTCCAGAAAATGTTGTCCGAACAGTGTCGTGTGCACAGTCAATCTTCAAGGTTTTCAGGATACAATTCTCCCAAGACAAATACAAGACCAAAGCGGTCTTATTCCATAAACTTCCTGAAAATGACCAGCACCGATCTGCGTCGGGCACACCCATAGGTCAATTTGGACAGATTGACAAGCATAGACACAAGTCCACAAGTTCCATAATGGTTTCACCTCGTATATCTGATCACCTTCCAAGGCCAGTTTAGAGGATTGTAACCGTTGGAATTTTACGTATGCAGCGAGTTCATGTGCATTTCTCACAACTGGAGTGTTCACGGTCAAACTTCGTTGTTTCATCATACGATACTCTTTCATTGAGAAAGATTAAGGAAAATGGTAGAAACGTAAAGCTACAGAAGAACACGAAAGGTCGTCATTCCCAACACAGAGCCGCCACCGATTAATACTACACTACCTTTCACGTCAAAGTGGAAACACAGACAGAAAGACAAGGAGTAACCCTCCTAAGGGAAACAAAATGAAGGAGATACATACATCAAGTTGCTAACACTGACAGTTGAGGCATGTGACGATCTCTATATGAAGAAGTCAACAGATGATTAGAAGAACTATTGACCAAAGGTTATGAGGTGTAAAGAACCCCACGAAGGACGTCCTACCCTCCAGAAAGACATTAATTGTGACTTGAGTTAACTTGATGCCCCTTTCCAAGTTAACTCCAGGTCCCACAGATCATGCATGTCAGATCCCACTAATTAAGGATGTCTAATTTGACTTCCACGATTTGTGGATCTCAGATCTCCACCAAATGTGGATGTCTATTTTGGAGGCACATTTGTAATTTAAGTTCACTTAAAGTTAGCTTTCAATCAACTAAGGTAGATTTCCAGTTGACTCTTTGTATAGTTTTAGTTAACTGAAATAGATTTCCAGTTAACTGCTTGCTCACCTACTTTTAAGCTTACGAATAATTATTGCCGATTGGCAAGAACTGATTGTTAACTCAAGGAGATTTTAGGGTTGCCTACTCCTTTTAAGTTTCTATAAATAAGAGCCTTGGGCTCATTATTTGTTTAACCTTTATTTACTACGCAAAATTGTTGTGCCATTGTTGCCAGAAAGCTTGCAAAGTTGTATTTGTTTACTCTTGGATGAGATTTAGTTGGTTGATCGCAATTGTGCATGATTTCATGCCTTTGCTGTCCCAATCTTTGTAATTCATTGGAAAAGCTTGAAGAAGAAAATCAGATGGCGCATGCATGTTTGATCTGAGATTTGAGTTGATCCAACATCTTGTTCTTTATAGTTTATACTTCATTGTTTCAATCTCCTCCTCGAACAGGGGTTCCTCCTCCTTGGATATTTTGTCATTGATTGCTATCGTTTGATGTTGTTTAAAGATCCAGATTTCAGCCTACACTTCGGACAGGGGTTCCTCCTCCTTAGAAAACCTGATATCCGTATCTTCGTACCTTGTTTCTAGTACGTTGTTTCCCAACCTATACCTCGGACAGGGGTTCCTCCTCCTTGGCAAGTCTCAATCCAACCTACCGTAAAGAGTATTTGCTTGTATAAAACCTTATCCCAACGTATATCCGAGAGTTCAAAGCCTCGGCCATATTCTAAGGAGACGGCAGATTCAAGTGATCCAACCCATCCATTTCGCTCCTATTCCCTCATGCTCTATTAATCTTGAGGAGATAGGATATTTTAGAAGCTAGTTTAGTCGTAGTTAAGATCTGCAAAAACCAGAGAAAAGCTTAGCTACAGCACATTGTGTTTATACAACATGTGTCCTGCCGCTAAGTAAAAAAGATAGGAACCTTAGTACCCTTTTTTTACGTAGAACATCAGCAAAGAGAGATCTTCCTCTCTATAATTTGAAGAGCAGTACTATAACACTTGCAATAGTTGTTTGTTTCCAATAAGCACTCCAGAGGTGCTAATTGGAACGCCAACACAACCAAACTAGGGGCAAGAACTTTTTTTGCCGCTAGCTATTCGAGGGAGATTCACTCAAACACAAGGTAACAAAAATTAGAGCCTTTACTTGTATCTTACAAATTACAAATTACAATTATTAGTAAAATATTGCTTACAAACTTTTGAATATCTTATTTGCAGGTTCTTGGTGGAAAGATTGGAGTCAACATACGACAAATCTTCAAAAGCTAGCCCTCTAAATTTTGTCTCAACCTTACAATGCTTCTAGCCATAAACACAAGTGGAGTTTGTTTGATGCCATTCATATTAAAAAGTGTGATAAGTTGACTCAACACCTCAATGACTTATTAATTTGGATGAGATTGGTCCCTATAGTGATTGGACTGCATTAGATGAGGGGCCTTCCTTTACAAGGACGAGATTGTTGATTTCAAGAGGTAAGTTATAGAAGATGTGGATGCAACATAAGTAGAGAGATTGGATTGGATGACATCATTGTGGATGATGTCAAACATGAGGCAGAGGAGTAGTCATTGCCATCTAGTAGCAGAGTGGAGCTACAAGTGCATCCTTATAAGTTGAGTGAGAAGCCACAACAACATGAAAGGATTAAACCCTCTCCCGAATTTTTAAGATCACACAGCAAATACTGAGAGGGGAGGTGAATCAGTATTTGAGACTTTTAAAAACTTTAAACCAGATTAATCATGTAAATCAGAAATCGGATCATGAATCAGCAACAGAAAACATCCTAAACAAGATGAACACTGTTTTTCATGTGGAAAACCCTTTTGGGTAGAAAACCATGGCAAGATATCTCTTTTTATATCAATAACAGGCACCAACCCAGATTACATTTAGTGAGCACCAACCCACCGAGAGCACCAACTTCGATCTGTTGAAGCACCAACTCACCTTTGAAGCATCAACTTCAAACTTCACAAAACTGATTCAACACATTGTTCAAGCACCGAAAATTTTAAGCTCATACTCCAAACTTTGTATTCTTATATCTTGACACAAAATGCATTCTTCCTCACTCAAATTTACTTCAGACTGAACCTCTATAATCTGAACATTACTTCAACCTCCATACAGCTGCAAACTGAATGTTACATCAACAAACTTGCAATCACAGAATATAAAGTCAGCACCCTTCGCACTATCCCTGAAGTCTACATATATACTAGAGCTTCCAAATTCACTTAAGCTAGTGCAGCTCCTATTTGAGCATACACTCAGCATACAAAAGACCTGCTCACTATCTTCACCAAGAACACACAGAATAAATTTTCTAAAGCATAGACATATGCTAAAGATATTCAAAAGTCACTCTGCTTACAATAAGTGCCACGACCTCTACACAATAAAAATTGCAACCTGCGTCTTCTAGAAAAGGACCATTCGCTCAGCTCCACAAAATGCCCAAATAGAACAAAAATGGCACAATACTCACTAATTTCGTTTCAAGCCAGAAACAGAATAACATCCAGCATCATGATCTGTGCCAGAAAAAGATAAAGGCAATTAATCCCGTCTCACACAAACTCCCGTTCAAGACTGGCATGACTTCAAAAATCGAATATGCTGCCCACTCTCGCGGCATCCTCTCCACTCTTCAAAGTAGCAAAAGTGATATCATCGAATTCTTCAATACACACCCTCTCGAGTTAACTCCCACCAACCACCATCAACAGCCCTTGCTTTTAAGAAGATAAATATCGATGGATATCTCAAACAGCACACAAACCATAATCTCCGCACCAAGACACAAGGACACCTTTTTAAAACTCCTGCCTCCTCTTTCAATACTATTTAAAACTAAGTGAATGCCATCAATGCCTTTAGCAAAAAGACGTCTTAGAAAGTGTATCACAAGACGCAGCAAATAAAATAAATCACCTTTCCTCAAGCCGACGCAACATCAAATATAGAATGCAATCTTCGACAAATAAAATCACCATAATTTGCAGGCACGTCTCAATTAAGTCTTCCTGAAGCTTATCGCGCCATATCAAATTCTCCGTCAAAAAATAATAACATTTCACTGCCGGTGCTGATAAAGATTATAGAATGCTAACAAATTCCTCTTTTGGCACCACACAATGTTCTCCAAAGGTCAAAGAAAATAGTCGCCCTCAAAATAAATCACGTCTTCAAGAAGCCGACCATAAAGATTGAATGTGTTGTCTTTTTATTTTAGCCACTTCACAATACAGCCACGATACTCCTTAAAATGTTTCTTTGTCTTTTTCAAAGAAGACAATAAACATAGCCAACTCCTCAATAAACATAGAGCCTGAATATTATTTCACTATAGCCATAAAGTGTATTAGCCGCCTCAAACAATAAGTCGCTGAATTCTCTTCATAGGCATTAGCAAGACTTTTCAAACCTGACACTTATGCTAATAAGACAATCTGACTTAGCATGACACTTGGCACAAATGATGACAAGTAGGCAAGCAAATAGCTGAAGCAGTGTTGTGACCTATTTCACACATCGCCCCATTGCAAATGGGGACCCCCTTCTTTTTGCTTTTTGGTTTTTTTGCCTTGGCAGCACAACTGCTTATCACCATCTTATTTACAATGAGGAATTAGAGTTTTCTGGAAATCATTTGAGCCAAGTAGAGAATTCAAGCCCATATCAGTGCCTAGATGGCATGGAAGTACTTAGAAGGACCGGTAGACAAGGAACACTATTGCTTTTGGTCATTTCTGACACTTCCTATTTTTTAGGGATTCTGCTTTTTGGCTTTTTGCATTTTTGCATTTTTAGGCCATTCTGGAGTTCCTATTTTTTAGGGATGCTTTTTGCTTTTTCTATTTTTAGAAAGTTTCTATTTTTGGAAAGTTTCTATTTTGGAATCATGCATGAAGTCAACACGCCTCCAGAAATCATGAAAATCAAGGTAAAATGGCAAAAATTTGGTGAAAATGGCTAAGTTTGATGAAGGGCGCCCATGAGGAAAGAATAGCAGACAAGACATGAAGTCCGCCCTACCTTTGGCATGGCAAGCCAAGGCTGAAGTCCGCCATGGCATGAGAGACCTTCAAGTCCGCCCATGGCTTGAGGAAGCATGAAGTCCGCCCAAGGAAGGAAGAAGTGGATGGCAAGGGAAGAGGCCAAGTCTGCCCATGGCACAAGAAGGCTGAAGTCCGCCCTGGCAAGGTGAGGTCAAAGTCCGCCCCAAAAAGTCAATGGCAAGCAAGACAAGAAGTCCGCCCAAGCCAAGTGAGTGGCAAGACAAAGGGTGAAGTCCACCCATGGCAAGGAAGAGCCCAAGTCCGCCATAGGGAGAAAGGGAAGGATGAATGGAATGAACATGTGCCAAGTCCGCCCTTGGACAAGGCAAGGCTAAAATACGCCATGGCAAGGAGAAGGGTGAAGTCCACCCTAGAGAAATGAAGGATAAATACGCCATTGGCAAGGAAATGTGAAGAAATTCGCCCAACTTAGGAAAATAAAATTTTATTTTTCTAAGGCATGAAAAATGGAGAAATATCTAGAGGGAGAAGAGGTTAGGCCGGCACGAAAATCACTCCTCGGCATAACGGAATAAAATTCTTTGACACAGAATGAAGAATGTCTGGCAAGGCAAACACGAAGTCCACCCAGCTCGACATGAAATAAATTCCTAAGGCATAAATAAAATTGCAAAATGGCAAAGAAATCTCCAAGTTTGCCCAATCCAGAAGGAGAGAGAAAATTTGAAAATTTTGACTAAGTCAGATGTCTGGCTAAGTATAAAGTACGCCACTGGAAGAGAGAGTTGTCTAAGGCATTGGCCAAAAATACGCCAAGTATGGAGGATGGCAGAGCATCATGGCAAGTTCGCCCTTGCCTATGGCAGGCCAACCCAAAAAGTCCGCCCTTGCTCTGGAAAGACAACTTGCAAAGTCCGCCCTTGCCTTGGAGAGAAATGGCAAAGCATCTTGAAAGTCCGCCATCAGCCTTGGCAAGCCACCCTTCAAGTCTGCCACCCTCTAGAAAAGCCATCATGAAGTCCACCATAAGGAAGTAAAGAATGGAAAGAAATTGTGGAAGTCTATCCATGGCATGGATCAGTCAAAGTTCACCCTTGGCAAGAGGAAAATTGGCAAATCTATTGAGAAGTCCACCCAACTTTGGAGGCAAGGAAAATTTCTAAGGCATTGGCAAAGTGCGCCAAGCATGAGAATGTCTAAGCACTCACCAAATTAGCCTAGTATGAAGATGGCAGGCCGCAGACAAAGTCCGCCCAAAAAGAAGTACACATGGTCTAGCCAAAGATTAAGTCTGCCAAAGCATCTCTAACCAACCTTGAAGTCTGCCATGCACTTATCCAAGCCAGCTTCAAAGTCCACCTTGTCCAAGACACAACCAAGTCCGCCAAGAAGAAAGGAAAAGAATTGGCTTGCCAATGAGGAAGTCCGCTCAAGCATAATAAAAAATGGCATGTCAAGTCCAAAGTCAACCAAGGTCAGAAACAAGCATGGTAAAATTTGCCAAGAGGAAGCAAAAAATGGCTAAGTGTGGAATTTTCCTACAATAAAAGGATCAAATTTTGACTAAGTGTTGGAAAGAAAACAGGAAAAATGAAGAGGAATAAAGAGGAAATGAATAAAATTCTTGCCCAAGGATGGAGCCTGCCCTACTTAGCACAAGCCAAACTCAGAATTGAGGACAAATCCACAGGCAAAGTTCATTCGAGCATAAAGATGGCCAAAATCTTGGCTAAGTGTTGAATGGTCCACATGAAGGCATTAGAAAATGAAATTGAATAGCCAAAATTTTGGCTAAGTATGGGAAATACTTCACAAAGAAAGTTCCAATTTCTTCCATTGTGGTGGCAGCACAAGATAGTTCTCCTCCAAATTCAGGCACTTGAAGGAATTTCAAAGCAATCAAGAAGGAAAAATTCAATAACTGCTCAAGAGGAGACTTCTAGACTTCAAATGCAAGTGGGAAAAAAAATCAAAATCCCAAAGGAAATCCAAGATCAAAGCTAGGAAGGAACAGGCACAAAGGACAGAGTCGTCGGAAAAGGAAGATATTTTAAGGCAAATGCATGGAAAAAGAACAAGGAGACCAAGGAGGACATCCAACATGCTGAGGTGGCGCCTCATCATCTTCCAACCAATCAAATTGTTCCAAGTCAATATGTCTAGGTTCAATGAACCTAACTTATCCATGGAATTGGTTTATATTTAGCAAGAAGGACAAGTGTCCCAAATTGTAATTTTCTCATTGGTCGAGAGGTAGTTAATTATGACAAGCCCTAATTAGGGTTTTATTTTGTAATCTCAGTCGTTGATTCGAAATCAATCTTGGCCATTGAATTGTAATCGGGGAGCCTATAAATTGAGCTCTCCCCTCATTTGTAATATGTGAAGTGAGTTGTATAATATTGTTGCGACAAAACTATTTCCGTTTATAAAAGCTCTTGTGCATGATTTGCTAAGAACCACTTTTGTTTTCAAGTAGTGTGCAAGGTTTTCATACTTCTCCTTCAACATCTAGAGTAGAGTTAAAGTAGTATTTCATTTATATGTTTGTTAGTGGATGATACATTTGATAGCAGTGGTGGATGAAATTAAGCTCATACTTTTGTTGAATGGATGATTTGCATTCAATGTGTAAAGTTAGCCTGAGCCATTAATTTGTGGATGCTTAACTTTTGTTTGTTTTAATTATCGATTCTAACATGAAAATCATTATCACTTCCGTTGAAGATTGCACCTGCTTTGCGTAGTTGTCCGAAGGAGGCGAAACAAAGTGTGGTTACCCTATTTTATCTAGTCACTGTCGTCTCTTGAGTTCTTAGGCATAGTTTAGGTCTCTAAACCCTTATCCTTTTGCCCTTTTTTTTGGAAAATCTGAAATACCCATCAAAAAGAGCCTTCAATGATAAAACTGTCTAAGTCCCCAACTTGCAAAACGAATTTCACGTAAGTCCCCTTGTGATTACTAGCAGATCACAACGCCCACTGGCCTTATCCACATGTCATGACCTGACCAAAGAAACATTGGAGTTAATACATTATCTTAGTATTTGCCTTAACTTTTCAAGAGAGGATAGAGTGTCCTTGGGCATTTTATTCTGTGTTCGGTGGCGTACTCAAAACACACACCAACAAGCAAATAGACACCTAGCTCAAACAGACACCCAAGCAACACAAGTAGGCAACCAAATAGCTCAAGCACACAACAAGGCAGCTCAACACACAAGCAGGTAGCTCAAGCACACAAGCAACCTGCTCAACCTTGACATCAATGACAAAATATTCTAACAAATTTTTCACTAGAATTGCAAAGAGGAAATTGTAAATTCTTATAATTTGTAACTTGCATGAAATGTAATTCACAAAGATGGTTTTCAGTGAAAATCATCATAAATTTGTATGAATATCAACTAGCTATTGTATTCACATGATGATGCAATTTTGTACTCTATTTATATTCAAATCTAATAGAACACACTTTCCCACCATTGTATAGTCTAATTTGATACATTTCAAAGCTAAATTTTGTATAAAATTTGTTTCATAGAGAAATTTAAGTATTTTTTTAAGTTGAAGTTTTTGCCGAGTTAGAAAAAATTGGTCTACAAAGTTCGAATAAAGTTCGAGTATGCAAACTATGAATGAGTGTAATGGCATAGATTTATTTTTAGGGTCATAATGAGTTACTTGAGTGATGATAAGTATTTTGAATTGGGTGATGAATGTAAGGAAAATGTAGGGGAAAGAAGTTAGGCCAGCCAAACCCCAATAAAAGATCAATAGGGAGTGCTTTGCAATGCAACTAACCTTCCAAGATATTAGCAAAATTTGCCAAGGAGGTCATAACACTAACAAAATATGTTGTGCCAATTGCAATGACACTTTTCACATTAACAAGACACATAATTCAAAAGGGATTCAACATTGGAAACACAATATTTATGCTTTTGAAATTTGAATGGAAGGGATGCCTTGCGAGGGTTAATGCACAAATCTTACATATACTTGGTAAATGAGTCAACCCTTGTACCAAGATGGCACTTGAGGAATATAAGGGAAACATTAATATAATATCTACTACTTCTAAAGCTTCTAGCCAAGAAGCTACACCTATTGCAATTTCCACTTTTGAGCCCAATAAAGTGGAATCAAGAGGGAATGGCAAACCAAATTATAGCTATGTTCAATGTGTAGGACTAAGGAGGCAAATGAAGCCATTACCAAATTCTTTTTCTGTCAACGATATTCCCTTTGAGGTTGTTTAATCTCTTTATTACACAAAGACAATGGTGAAGGTAAGCAAATGATGTGCATCTTATGTACATGTAAGGTTGGAAATTGCCCACTTCACAATTTTTGCCTTACATTTTTGCACTCATTTTTGTGTCCATCCTCCTAATTATGTTTTAGGACTATTTCACTTGTTTTTGGCCTTTTCCCCAATCATAGAAGGATAATCAAGTAAGTTGTAGCCTTAGAAACATCCCACCTATTAGCCCTAAAAGTTTGAATTCCTAGCTCCACGAGGACACCCTTGTGTAGTGGGTGCTTGTAACGTTCCCAACGAAAAACTTTGACAAATAATTTTTCAAATTTATAATTTTAAACCAAATATTGCAAAACCCAGATTTCTTCACAATTTTCACATCAACATTAATGATAACCTAGATTTAACAAATGAAGCCAACACATGAAAGATTGATTCCAAAACTTCTTATTTATAATGTAGGTTTGAAATACATTAAAATATGTCGCAACAATGCCATGAACAACAACTACAACAACAAACTAAAAATACTATACTAAAAACTACAACAAACAACTACAAATTACAGACTTGAAATAGTTGGAAACTACAACTCATGAAGCACATTCACAACCTCTAAATGAGATTGTCATACCCACACCAAAGGGGTTTCATTCTTCAATCCTTGAAACTTAAGGGTTTTCTTCCTTGGATCTCCAACAAATACAAGGGTTTCATCCTTTGATCTCCAACAAATACAAGGGTTTCATCCTTTGATCTCCAACAAATACAAGGGTTTTCATTCTCAGATCTAATTGCTTGAACAATAGGTTTAGAGCAATGTTGATAAGGGTTTATGGGTGTAGAATAATTGATGCTTTGAATAATCAAAATATGGCAATACATCTTCAACTTATTCATGTGACCTTGGGAGAAGAAACAAGATCACTTCATGCTACAAGCTCGCTCATGCCCTTGACATCATTATATTCAATGCCCTTATGTAGAAATCACCTCCTTAGAGTGCAAAGGTACTTGGAGGCAAGAGAAAACCCTTCTCCCTTTGATCACAACTATGATATATACTGCAATGGCGCCCTAGAGATAGCATGAGGACCATCGAGGCTTGAAAGCCTCACCACCGCATTAACGATTGCATAGGCATCTTGATCTTTTTTCATTGTCGAGAGTACATGTGAATCCGCATCCTTAAGATGAACAGTTATTTATAGGTAGGAAAAACCCTTCTACAATAGTTGTAGCATCCAATCACATCAAGAATGGCAATCTGGGTCATGCAAGAAGGTAGGTGGAAATGAACAATGCAACAATGAGGAGTTTCAAAGTTCAAAGGTCGGGGGCCAAGGGTGCATCATGACTCTAACCTCTTATCTAGGATCGAGGTTTGGAAGCAAGGCATACTTGTAAGTGGAAGTCTGACTCTCCAACAAAGGCAAGGGAAACAAGAGAGGGTCAAAGGAAAGAAATGATGGGAAGAACTCTAAAATTTCAATGGGGACAAAGGAACAAAAAGGACTTACAAGGAAAGTCATGCCTGGCTAGGAAAGTTTGATACCCTAATGGGAATAAACAGAAAGGAAAAGTTCGAGGATTAAGAATTTGGCATACTAGGTATCCAAATAAGAACATATCTAAAATATCCCAGTGAGAGAACATAGTGTAAAGTGTAGGAGATCGAAGTTTGATGCTACCATGAAAAAGGTACTTGGGTAGGGGGAAGGTCTGAAACTCTAGTCCCAACATACTAGGTACCCAAATAAGAACATATCCAAACTATCCCAAGGAGAGAACATAGTGTAAAGTGTAGGGGATCGAAGTTCGATGGTACCATGAAAAAGGTACTTGGGTAAGGGGAAGGTCTGAAACTCTAGTCCCAAAAGGTAACTTAGTGTAAGTATCAAGGAGTTGAGGATTGGGCTAAGGGCATGTTGGTAAGGAGTGGTGCAAAACTCTAAAAAGGCGAGGGAAAAGAGCAAAGATTGAAGGAAAGGGATGTCAGGAAGGCAAACTTTGAAATCCTAGCAAGGACAAAGGAAAAAAGTAGACTTGGATATAAAGGCATGCCCAAATGGGGAAGATTGATATCCCAATAGGAATAAGGGGAACAATAGAGTTGGCCAGAAAAGCATAGCGGAAAAGTCTAAAACTCCAACAACTAGCACACATTTAGAAAATTGAGCATACCTCCACACTTAAAAACTTTTAGTACCTTCACAACTTTTAAACCTAATAGGCACATGGGGGGTGAAGAGGGAGGACAAATATGCAAATTCTAATCAAGGGAAACATTAGAAATAAGAAATAGGCCTTTGATTCACAAACACAAATTAATTGAAAATGGGACATTACAATTCTACCCTTTCCAAAATTGC
Source organism: Sequoiadendron giganteum (assembly GCA_007115665.2). Classification (NCBI taxonomy): domain Eukaryota; kingdom Viridiplantae; phylum Streptophyta; class Pinopsida; order Cupressales; family Cupressaceae; genus Sequoiadendron; species Sequoiadendron giganteum. The sequence goes on from CM021101.1 coordinate 798,313,903, forward strand.
TTGTCCTCAAGCAATTCAAAATCAAAATGTTCTAGCCTCCCTAACTCTTCCCTAGTAGCATCCTTTGTGGGCGGGTTCCTCCCATGAACCAAATATTTTATGATGGCTCCATGTCTCAAATTTTTCACCCTTGTGAAAACGATGGCAACAAGAAACATATATTGGGTGATGTAGTAACACTCTCCCAAGTGCACCCACTTGATCTATGCTAATTGTTCCTCTAAAACATATTCCCTCAAGTATCCTTCAACCCACTTATTCGCCATTTTTGTTTGTGCAACTATTTGTAGCTAATAATTTATGCTATGAGTGAGTTTTGCCCCTATCAAATCTACTAATTCCTTATGAAGACTCATGATGGATTCCATGAACACACTTTCCAAATCTATCTGGGAAATAAACATAGGCTTTAGCAAACTTGGAAGGGACAATGTTCTTCATTCTGATGGTAGGTAGTGTACTCACTAACATGCTTGATAACATCCTCCTTAAAGCGCTTCCACAAGAATCTCTCTTTCTTCCCTACAAACTTTGTAGGATCTAGAGTGTCCCACTAGGAGTGTATCATGTGAAGCCTTCAAAATCTTCTATTTCATCTTAGAATCAAATACAAAAGGGATTTTGTCTTTGTACCCCATGAGATCATTGGCTCTCACATGCTTATCATCCTTTCCATTTCTATCTAGAATGTTAGCAACATGTGCTCTTGGAATTTTCTATCCTAATAAAACCCTTTTGGTCAGTAAACAAGATAGAAACAAAAAAAGGAATGGGCATTCTAAGAAAGAGATCAACAGCTACATTCATTTTTCCCTTACTATGAAAATCATTATCTTGGTTTTTTCTTATCCAATTTGATCTTGGAAACCAGGAGATATCTCTATATTCATCTCAAGAGTGGTTTATATAACAACCCAATGGAAATTAGAAAAAGGTTAAAATTTATTCATGTTTTCCTATTTAAACCATTCTTCATACTAACCCAAATCTGTGCAACTATCCTTTAAAGTCATTATTTCTTATTACCAACTAATTGTGTCATCCTCACACTACTTTCTTTGTTGATCTTCAATTCCTTACCCAACTATCTCAGCCAATTGTGTACTTACAACTTCTAGCATTCCTGAAAACTATTCTAAATCAAAATCCTCTTGGAGCCTATCAAGCTCTTCAATTACCTACTTAATTTTCTTAGCACTTGCTTCATTCTCTTGCTCCCTAAAATTTGTCGTAGTATAAAGCTATTCTTTTGCCTCCAAAAGTGCCATTTGGGTGTTTTCTAGAGAGTCCTTGGTTGATTTAAACTCAAAGGTGAGTTATCCACCATTTCCATTGTTTCCTTAGATGCATTTATGGCCATCTCTGCAAATCTAATAACCATATCTCTATCTTTAGTCAAATGCAGAAATTTTAATTTCATCCTTTCCAAAGTCTTCTTGACTACATGCAAATCTACAAGGGTGTCTATATGTTGAGTCCCAACAACATTCCCTTCATATGTCTTCCGAGCCTTCTTGAAACTTAGTGTTAGCTCTTCAATGTGTCTTTTCATGCTATCCAACTCAGTTAGGACTTGCACCTCTTTCTCTTTCTCTTTTGTTACCAACAGTTGCTCTTTCCATTAAAGTAGCTCTTTAGACCTCTATGCAACATTGGCAAAATGCCATTTCTTGTCTTGCTCTTGGTTGCAAACTTTGGCATCTCCACATAAGAAGGTCTTGGAAGTATTTTCATAAATGGAAGGATGATTACTTGTAGATGCAACTTAACCTTCTATACTCACTAAAGTATCTTTCAGATTTCCCCTCATGTGAATGATCTGTCTACCTTGGTTTGTGTGATTATGATGCTGCTGGTTTCTTGTATGCTCCAATTGAGTTAACCACCCAAGGAAGATTTTGAATCATCAGCTTTGGCTTTTCCCCATGGAAGGTTGCACTAACACTTCCCAATCATCAGGGGTTCAACTATCCACTAACTCCTCCAATTCATAATCCTCCACAGCCTTGAAAGTTGCCTTGCACTCTCCTTGATCAGCACCATGAATCATGAAACAACCAACAGCATGAGGCATCAGTGAACACCCTACTTCAAATTTCAAAACCAAATGTTTCAAAATATTACCCAAATTCCACATTCTTTTGCATAAGACCAACTTGAGTGAAAGACTTTGTGTAACCTTGGCTGAAAGTGGTGACTTTAACTGTTTCTCCACGCTCCTTATAATAACAAAATCCTCACAAGAATATCAATTCTCTGCTCGAATCCATACCTTCATGCCTTCAGCTATATAATCAAAGAGATAATCACTCTACTTATCAGTTTCTGATTTGAAAAGTTCAGTAAACTGACAACCAGCATTAGAATTCATTGAGGTTGTCATGTCCCCTTTTTTGGATTAAAATAATTAATAATATTTTTTAAGTTGGGCCCAGTCACTTTTATTTTTGGGGAAACTTAATTAATTATTTTATTAAACTAAAAAAAAAATGAACCTTAAATATAAATTGTATTTTTATTACTTGAAGGGTACATAAAATTAAAATAAAATAAATGGAGGGCCTGAAAAAGACAACTATAAAAGGAGCACTTTTCCTCATTTTAGGATCATTCAAATTATTCTCTTGCATCCAATTTTCAGATTTGATCAGTTTGTTCAATTTGTTAGTGTTTGTAGCTTAGGGAGATATTTTCTCCTAAGTAAAAATTAAGATAATAAATCTCCAAGGCAGGTCGGCCTTGTGTCACAAATTATATTTTATATTTTTCTATTTTCTCTAGAGGCCGACCTAGAGAAGAGGTTGCCCCAATTTGTATATATACAAGGTGAAGATGATTCATTTCATCATCAATTCACTCTCTCTTCAATTTGCATTTCTACAGAGCAGAAGTTCACCCTTCAGCAGTAGATTACCATCTCTTAACAGCAGATCAAATTTCAAAAAGAAATATATTCATTTGTGTCTTTGCATCAAGGAGGGGTGCTGCTATTCATTGCATGAGATTCGGCCCTATATAAGGCCTGAGTTGTAAGCAGATTTCTGCTCTTATTCATCTGATATATATATATAAGAGAGATTATTTCTTGCTAGGTTTTTTCTCCCTCGAGTAGGAGGGTTTTCCCAAGGTATCTTGTTGTGTTCTTTGTCTCATGTGTTGCATTTTTTCTACTTATTACATTTCTGATCTAAAAAAAACTAACATGGTATCAAAGCGGGTCTAAGAAAAGATCTGATCAGAATTGTTTAAGCAAGTTGTAGGGTAACAAGAACAAAGAATGCATCTTCAGATTTCACCAAGTCTCGAAAAATATGAGAAGTCTTCATTTGAAGTTTTCTAGGGTTAGTTTTTCCTTGTTGCAACTACCTTCACAGTAAAAAGAGATGAAACTGAAGACAGTCAGCAAACTAAGGATAGCCATGTCAAAGACAAGTAGAATTTAATATGGAGTCGCAAGGATTAAATCAGACGCCTCTGCTAGTGTGCTTTCATTGAATCATGGGAATTTGAAGCTTCTTATCGGGTTCTCTTCCACCTAGCAGGTACTCAGCTCCTTAAGCAGCCAGTAGAAGACAAATCTGAATGCTGTCATATTGGGGCTAGAACAAGCAAGGATATTGACAGGAATTAAAAGTGAACCATTCAGGATATGGTTTGAGAGATCGATTATCAATCACCCAAGGCATCGCAAGAATGATATATTGTCGGAGTTGTCTTTGTAGCTATCAACAGTTCATATTAATGCGAATGATACACGGAGGCAGTGAAAGAAGTCGTGGGTTTGAAAAGTCAGAGGAAATTAAGCATCATTGAGGAAAGCAGCTCCCGCAACTTCTTAGCCGCTCATAAATATTAGCGCCTTGACATTCTGATATTCATTTCACTAAGGGAGCTTTGAGTTTGCTGGAGCGACAATCATTGAAGGAGGATTGCGATTTGCCCTGGTTGTTGACATTGAAAGAAGGCACTAAGTAAGTGCGTGGATCTCCATTTGGTGCTCACGTCGCCCAGGTGAACTCATCACCGCTAGAAGACAAGCAGAGAGAGAATACTATCAGACGTTTGGAGGCTAAAGACATCGTCTGAATAAGCCAACCTTGGAGACAACAAAGAAGAGTCATATAAAAGGGGCGTTTGGAATTACATCTGCATCACGTTGGAGCTTGTATCTGCTGAACGTATTCTTTATTGGAGATTCCAGACATTCTAACTATGGCTACATGTATCTCCAAGAGTTTGTTGAAATGTTCTGGAGTTGTAGGTGTTTGTTTCATGCGAATACAAGGTACATCATCGGGCGAAGATGATGGTTGTCAGGAAGAGTAAAATGGTTGCAACAGAATCAATAAAGAGATAAGACGGATCAAGGAGAAAAAGGATGATGAGAGATTGCATAAGGAATTCAAGGGGAGAAAGAGCTTGATGCATCCTGTGAGGAAGTCATACTAGCTAAAGAAATGAACAAACATGGAGACATTGCTTGCAGCCTTGGGTTTGAGCTAGTGGTGCATAACTCTCGAAGGCACAAGGTTGGGTCAGCCTTGGATGGAGAATTTGTGATCAGTTTCTTTGATGAGGAGGAAATGACATTCAGAGGGAGTTAAATTCTGAGAATTCAAGACTCAAGTTGAGATCATGTCCAAGAAGAGGACGAAGGTTCTAAGTCCCATCAATGGAGGGAAGTTCACTTCCTGAGGATTTTTGTAATCTCTGTGTTGAGGCAGCGATCAGGAGGGAGTTTTGTGACTCACTGAGAAGAAGTGAAGGTGTCAGCCAAGTGGGTTGCAGTGTTTGGAAGACCTCTTCAGCTACAAAGAATAGAATTGCACAAGACAGTCAATCGGGATTTGACATTGGTAGCTCCGCAAACCTATTCAAAATAGGGTGATATGGGATGAGGTCGAGAAGGATAGTCCTGAACTCTTGCATGTCAGTAGTGCCAGAAGTGTGCATTGGAAACCATTCCTCTAAGGCTAGCATTGCAGGCGATCTTGGACAAGGAGGTCAGGAGGTTGATGCAAGTACTTGGAGCTTCAGAGGGAGTCACATCATCATGAAGATTTGTTGTGATGTATATTTCTCTAAGATGGAGAAATATGAGGTGAAAGCCCTTGTAGTGTATATTTCTCTGAGATGGAAAAATATGAGGTGCGAGCCCTTGTTCATCTCTAAGATTGAGATGAGACGTCATGTTGAGAGACTCCATGACGACATCACGTTGAGAGACTCCGTGATGGACATTTGTACATGTGTTTCTTTCCACACATGGGAGTAGCCATGGTGGACGTCATGTTGAGAGACTCCATGACGACATCACGTTGAGAGACTCTGTGATGAACTACTTTCCACAAATGGGTGTAGCCATTGTGGGCGTCATGTTGAGAGACTCCATGACGAGGATATCTGGAAAATACCTCCCTAGCTAAGAGAGAGTGTTAGTGTTTGTAGCTTAGGGAGATATTTTCTCCTAAGTAAAAATTAAGATAATTAATCTCCAAGGCAGGTCGGCCTTGTGTCACAAATTATATTTTATATTTTTCTATTTTCTCTAGAGGCCGACCTTGAGAAGAGGTCGCCCCAATTTGTATATATACAAGGTGAAGATCATTCATTTCATCATCAATTCACTCTCTCTTCAATTTGCATTTCTACAGAGCAGAAGTTCGCCCTTCAGCAGCAGATTACCATCTCTTAACAGCAGATCAGATTTCAAGAAGAAATATATTCATTTGTGTCTTTGCATCAAGGAGAGGTGCTACTATTTATTGGATGAGATTCGGCCCTGTATAAGGCCTGAATTGTAAGCAGATTTCTGCTCTTATTCATCTGATATATATATATATGAGAGATCATTTCTTGCTGGGTTTTTTCTCCCTCGAGTAGGAGGGTTTTCCTAGGGTATCTTGTTGTGTTCTTTGTCTCATGTGTTGCATTTTTTCTGCTTATTACATTTCTGATCTAAAAAAAACTAACACAATTTAGGGCATCCAAGGACAAAATCTCTTGGTTTTCTTGGGGTTTGAGAGGATGAAAACTCGTGTTTCCAATCTTGGATGATTCCATCCGGGAATCATGATTATGCTGATTTGTGGTGGTTTTCCCAGGGTATCTTGTTGTGTTCTTTGTCTCATGTGTTGCATTTTTTCTGCTTATTACATTTCTGATCTAGAAAAAACTAACACAATTTAGGGCATCCAAGGACAAAATCTCTTGGTTTTCTTGGGGTTTGAGAGGATGAAAACTCGTGTTTCCAATCTTGGATGATTCCATCCGGGAATCATCATTATGTTGATTTGTGGTGGATTTGGATTTTGCTACAGTGCCACTACAATGTTTTTGGCAAGCAAAAATCATCATTTCATTACCAATGCATATTATAGGTTTATATATTGAGTTTTAAATTTTTGGTGAATTTTTGGGAATCCTAGAGGGCTGGATCTGAGTTGTTGCAATCATACCAGCTACTGTTTAGCATCATTGAAGGGTTTGGCACCACTTTTAGAGGTACCCCCAATTGCACAAAAATTCAAAAATTATTTTTCAAACATGACGAACCATTTTTTGAGATATTTATTGCTGATTTGGGAGACACCAACTGTGAGGACAATCCATTGATTTGGGAGACACCAACTGGCAGATGTTTATTTGGCACTTTTGAGGTCTGATTTGTGTTTCCAGGGTCTGGTCTAAATTGCATCGACAACAAAGAGAGTTAAAAATAGTTTGTTTGGTCATTCTAAACTCCTACCACAACTGTACAGCAGTTGTTCCATTTCACACAACCCTTAACCTAGCTGGATCAGCCAGCTGTACCACTCCAATAAGGTCCATGTGAGTTGAAATTGTAATTTCAGATCCGATTTAGGTTTTAGAGCAATTTCTAGCTTGTAATCAATGCAAAAATCAATAAAATCAAACTTTTTGAGGGTTTCCAAATTTATGTTTGAATCTGACTTGAAGTGACCTAAGATTTGTACTAGCCATTGAATTTATCAAAAATTGGTTCAGTTTGTTTCTTGTATCAAAAAAAATCAAAAACTACAAAAAAAGTATAAAACCATAAAAAAATATAAAGGAGACATTATAGTGTATTAGAGCTGAGACCCTACCAGTCTGTGGGTTAAGCTAACAGTGGATGCATTCCAGTCAAAGAAACTTGAAGTCTACATGAAAGATAGAGATTGAAAGATTTTCAAATGCCCAACTCAATACCTTAATTCAAAGACAACAGCAAATGAACCAACTATTGACACAAATGTTGCAAACAATGCAAAACACACATTATAGTGGTATCAGAGCTTAGACCCTGCCAGTCTGCAGGTTACGCTAATAGTGGATGCATTCCAGTCAAAGAAACTTGACGCGTACAAGGAAGATAGAGATTGAAGGATTCTCAAATGCCTAACTCAATAACTTAATTCAAAACCAATAACAAATGAACCAACTATTGACACAAATGTTGCAAATAATGCAAAACATGAATGCTACTGTATAAGTATAGACACCTACAGATAAGTAGCATGCCTCAACAAACATGGACAGCAACAAATACAGAACGGTAATCTGTTCTACAGCTAGACCCTTCCAACCTACATTCCTACGAAAGGGAGAAGAACTGCCAAGGTCACAACTACCAAAAGAGGTCAAGAAAGAATTGATGAAGACAGAGGAAAGATCCAAATCAAAAGAAAAGGCTAAGGAAGAAATCAGGAAGCAAGAAGAACAAAAGGGACTCAACATGTGAAAAGATAATTGATATTCATAATTCTATGATTACAAAAGGAGACGAAAGCTCCATATAAAGAATATTACAAGACGATGTTTCTAAAAAGAAACAGTCATTAACTAAAGCTAACTAAAGCAAAAAGATGCTAAAACAAACAAAAATGTAAACAGAAGTTAGTAAACATTAACTAAGATAACTGATGACTAACTAAAGCTAAGATGACCATTAATATTACATTTAATATTTTAATACCCTCCTTTAATGGTCATCCAACAAACATAAACTTAGTCTACCCATATTCTTCTGGAAACATATCATCGATGACTGATAACTGGAGAAGCATAACCGCCTTGCTATTACAAATCCTTTCCCACAGAACAATCAAATCAAGACACTGGCACTATGAGCTTCCTCGGCTTCCAGGTATTATAACTTCTATTGAACCTTTGCGTACTTTCCAACATGACGTTGGACAAAGCAGCCATCCCTCCCATTTTCTAAAAACTGAGGTAATTTTGTGATCAACTGGCACAAACTCTGGACAATCAGCTAGCACAACCCACGATTTTTCAAAAATCGTCTAAAAAAGAGGCTCTGAAACTGTAAGATTTTTCAGAAAAACCTTCGAAAACTCTTTAGTAAGATTTTTTTTTTTTAAATCCTCAAAAAAAATTTGAACTGCAAAATTTTCAAAAACTTTAAAGTCTTCAAGTTAACAATTTTTTGTTGAGAAAAAAATCACCCAAAAAACTGGTCTGCAAACCCTAGCAACAACCCACGATTTTTTCCTATAATCATCAAAAAACTCTTTTAGCAAATGTTTTTAGAAAAAAAATTGAAAAACTCTTTGCAGAATTTTTATTTTTCCCAGAAAAATACTATCAAAACTAGCTCAAAAACTTAACTCTCCAAGCTGCCATGAAACTTCAGAAAATTACTGCAAACCCACGAACCAAAAAAATTCGAGCAAAAAGGGACCAGAAAACTCCACATTCAAAAGAAAACCCTTTATTTCGAGCAGAAATTTGCCCAGAATGACATGAAAAAACTCAAATAGCAACTCACGAATATCAAATGCCCAAAAACAGAAGAAAAAAAACACCAAAGATTAGGCCCCAGAAAATCTTCAAAACCCGTCACAAATTGCAGAAGTCATGATTCAAAAATCACCCAAAAAAGGCAGAGATCATGCTGCCAAGAGAAACAAACTTTCGTCATGGTTCTTGCCTAGGTTGCAGCCACGACTTTGTGAAAACCTCAGAAATCCGTCGCCCAGAAAGAGCTGACCAGAAATAATCAGAAAACAAATCCCGCGGAAGAGAACACAGGAGGTCACGCAGGCAAAATACAAATCGCCCAGAAGAACGTCCAAAAATCAGAAGCCTGCGATTTTTGAAGAAATCATGTCAAAAACAAGACATGCGCTCACTCATCTCAATCACGAATTTCACCCAGAAACACAAAAATCTCGAGCAAAGAAAAAACGGCACGATTTTCCTTTAGAAACCCTTCCCAAATTCTAGCAAAAATTCCACTAAGAAAAAAAAACACAATATAGGGAGAAACCAGCGAATTTTTCCTCAAACAATAGCTGTGATTTTCAGAGAAATAATTTATTTTTTTTTTTAAAAAGAGCCTTGAAAATCTTCACCAAAAAAAAACTCTGAATCAGATTTTGGAACCCGCGATTCTTCCTCTGACAAACCCACGAAAAATTTCCTTCAAAATTCTTCACTAAAAATGGATCATGGAGTGTGATCTGAAACATTGATGCAAAAAATTCTCACGCAATCAAATCCAAAAATCATTTAACAATAAACAATATGTATTGTGGAAACTTGATATCATTAATTGAAATTAAGTCATTCCTAGCAAAGACAATTTCTTGCAAAATTGACTCCTCCCTCAATTTTTTTACGTCTCATTTTCTCCAATTATAATAGGCTATGTCATCCATGTATGATTCAATGCCATATGTCAGCACAATACTTGGCAACATTCAGCCAACCCTAGGCATTAACCAACAGGTTTCATCTTCACTGGAAAGTCTCCATGCACCATTAGCTTTCACTACACCATTGCATGGGAGATATAGCTTCCTAGTTGACACCATGTCCCCTTTCCTTGTAGGTTCAAGGGATAACGCCAGTCATGGCTTCCATGCACCACTGCAGCCAGAATAGAAGAGCAGAAAACCTCATGGGCCTCTTCAATGATGATGGAGCCAACTATGTGCCGATGCCTAGTAACAATTGCTGTGGCACCACCTAGTCCCATGAGTATGTAGTTCCAATACCTACAGTTTCTACATGATGCCACTTCTTTGGTAACTATTGGCAGATAGACCATTTTATCTTCTCCAGCAATCATTCCTCTTCCACATTTTTTGGTATCGATGCACATGTATTTGGACTATCATCTCTTCTCAAAAACTGTTATATGCAAGCAGGTCTTTCTAATGATATGTGGAGAACAACTGTCATAAGAGCTGCAAACGAAATTTACAAACCATTTGGTAAAGACAGGAAGCTCCAATGAATTAAATAAAATTAAATCATTCCTAGAAATGACAATTTCTTACAATATTGACTCCTCCCACAATTTTTTAATGCATATTCACATACTTATAGGTCGTCTCATTTACTCCAATTACAATAGGCTATGTGATCTATGTATGATCCAATTCCATAAGTCAGCACCATGCTTGGCAACTTTCCACCAACCCTGGGGATTAACCAACAAAATTCATCTTCACTGGAAAGTCCCCATGCACCATTTGCTTTCACTACACCATTGTATAGGAGATATAGCTTCCTAGTTGTCACTGTGTCCCCATTCCTTACAGGTTCAAGCTACAATGCCAGTCATGGCCTCCATACACCACTGGAGGTATGATACAAGAGCATAGCACCTCATGGGCCTCTCCATTGATGATAGAGCCAACTATGTGTTGATGCCTAGTATCAATTGCCATGGCACCACCCAATGCCATGAGTACAGAGTTCCAATACCTACAGTTTCTACATGGTTCCACTTCTTTCATAACTATTGGCAGATAAACCATTTTATCTTCTCCAACAATCATTCCTCTTCCTCATCTTTTGGTATTGATGCACATGTGTATTTGGACTTGACAAACATTGGCTCATCTCTCCTCTAAAACTGTCATATACATAATCTTTATATTCATAGAAAATCTGATTTGAATTCTGAATTGTTCTTTCAATGTATGAAATTTGAACAAATGAATATTATTTCTGCCTTTTTATTTCCGTTGTTCAATATGCTTGTGATATACCATGTTGAAAACTGTAATTTATAGTGTTGTCTCTGAGACTGCTCCCTGAATCTCCTCCGTACAATGAATTTTACAATATGTAGAACTAGAGTGGATTTCTCACATTTATTTTGTGAGTGATTTATATCACACTAGTGTCTTCATCAATACAAGGAAATCTTGAGTTTGAAATTCTCTCATTTACTAGAGTGCCTTCTTAACTTATCCAATGTCTTCAGACTTCTTACTATTGACCAAATTAAAAAACAATGAGCAAATTAAAAAACAATGGGAAGGCATTTAGTGCAACGATCTCCCATCAAAATCCTCTAAATGACTACTACAACAATAATAGGTTCATCTTCAATCTCTTTTACAATGTTCCAAGGTATAGAAATAAAGTAGAAAATCTGTAAAATGTTCACATTGCTACTGAATCCAAAATCTCTTTGCAATGAAAACTTGTAACTGGTAAAAATTCCAAAATACAATCATCTGTAAGTATAATGTTGGTTCTTATCGTTCCCAGTTCCAAAATTATTCTTAAATCTCTCTAAAATAAATAGCGATTGAGAAAAATTATATATGGGAACGTTTACAGTAGTGTTAGAGAGGAACTTATTCTCACTTCTTTATGCATTTTTCCCTTTTCTTAGAGGTTCTTCAAAAAAGTGCCCCTCACATCAAAAAGCACCTTTAATTTGGATCTGCAGTGGTGTCATTTGCAAAGGTTTTGGCTCCACTCTGTTTTAAGCTAAATGCTTGTTGTTTATACTTTACACCCACTATGCCTTACAGTTTGTTGTTCAATGTTTATACTATATTCACTATTCCATGTGGTTTCACCGGCTCCACTTCTATTTCAAGAGACTCTTGAACATTTCTGAAGCCTGTGTTTCATTTGTTAGTAATAGCAGTTGCATTGCATTGTTGTATATAAAAGTTAAAACCTATGCTTGATCATTTATTCTGTACTGACTCCTCTGCTACAATTTTTTTGCATTTTCCTATGTTGGCAACAATGTCCACTTACTAGGTCTTACTCTTATTGCATTATGTTGTAGATGACAGCATTCTTTCTAAGTATGAATCTTCAATATATGGTCTCTGTAATTCAGTTGTCCAATCTTATCTAATAACACAATTGTTTCATTGTCTATTTCATAAGTTATTCTGATTTTCACATTATTCTTCACCAAACCATTGATTATATTGTTATTATCCTTATATTTGCAACGCCATCTCCTTGTTCTTGCATTTATACACAACTTTCATAGGAGCATCATTATGAGAAGAAACCGTAGAATAATTTGAAGAAGAATAGAAGAATTTACAAAAAGGGTCACAAAGGCCCAAGAAAAAAACCTGGGGAAGAAAACACCCTTTGACTGTCCTCCTCATACTTATCAAACAATGACAAAAAAAAAAGGTGCTGATACAAGATCTTCGTTACAGCCCTGCATCTTCATCTGAATATCCTATCTCCTAACTATGATATAGGTCCAAAAGAATATACAAACAAAGATTAAAGAGAATGTGGATCTCCAGTTGACATACAAAGACAAATCATGGACAACTGACAAGTGATCTTGTCCTTGCTCCCTATTTTATACAAGTTTTAACTATTCCATTAGCCATTAGGCCCAACTAGACAAGTGAAATATGACTGCTAAACGATCTTGTCCCTGGTCCCTATTTATACAAGTTGTCAAGTTCTGTTAGCTGCCTGTGTCCGTGTCAATTTGGGCATACAATATCTAAATGGCACTGAATGAAACCAAAGCTATTCATCGTGATAGAGTCCAATAGAAATTATTTATGTCATGATTTAGCATGGGAATACATCGATATCTCTCAAAAAAATTGTTTATAATTATTAATGATTATATCTAGCGGATCAGAACACTTTCCAACTTTCCTGAAGTTGTCACCTCAAAGCAATTAAGAATGTGGTTTCAGAAAACTGTGAAAAATCCTACAGTTATATCCATAACACAGAGAAGAAAGACAAGTTAAACTAACCTGTAATGATTGTTGATGCAAATCCTGTCCAATTGTTTCACCTCTGCTTAACTGTGTGTGCCCAACCAAGCCTTCAGAAAAAGACAATTTGGGCTCTAAATGAATTGCTTCAAAGCCTGTATCAGAAATACCACCTGATGCAAAATCCTGGCATTCGGATTTTCTGCAGTGCTCATCATTATTTCCATTGACATTCAATTTAACAGTCACAGATCTCAAACTTCTGCACATTAATTGTATGGTGGTAGACAATTTCTTCAACAAAAGTTGCTGTTCTGAATTGACATTGCAAGTAACTGGAAAATAAAACTCAAGCATATAGTAATCATTTTCAGTGTAATTGCTCTGCAAACAAATAGCAAGGGCAGCATTCAGGCCAAACATACGTGCATAATGAACAAGAGGATATTCCATGATGCCGAAGCTCTTAACATCACTAGAAAAGTATGGGTGTTTCAGGGCAAATGCTTTTCCTGGAACCCCCTGCCCTATCTCCAAATGGTGCTCAGAGCATGCATTTCGGAAAGGCAGCAAGTAGGCATCCCTCACATAACATGCCATGTCTTGAGTTGACAAGTATATTCCTTCTAAGCTCTTATCTAAACCCCAGATCTTCTTACTCTGTCTCTTACTAACTGAAAGATTATAATGCTTGCATGGAACCCATGTCTGTGCTAATGGTAGATTGTGAGTCTCACAAACTGTTTTTAAAACTTCTAGTATCTCAGCTAGAGCAGCCCGATGGCATGGAGAATGGTTCTGATTCAATAAAATAGCATACCAAAAGCCGAGTTAGAACAGATCAGTAAGAGAACAGGTTTGGATACAAACTGATAAATAGATGATAGAAAAAGCATTACCAATACCTGTGATTTTGGATGATCCCAAACCTCTCGGGTATTTAGACTCACGGCCTGTAATAAAGTTGAAAGAATAAATAGAATATACTGATAATTTTGAAAATACGGTAATAGTTAAACGGAAACATGTCTGGCCTCTATGGAGAAATCATTTCCAACACTAATATTTACATATGTTTTGTCAAATCTTGCGTTTTACTCTTCTCCAATTATTTCTTTTACATGCTTTGACACGAATTGATTTTTGATATATACATCATAAGTAAGAAAAAATTCCAAGAGATTTATAAATAAAATAAAAATTTGTCAACTTAAGCATTTAATGGTATATCCTCCTAATTTAAACGATAACAGAACAAAGTAAATCGGGTTCCTTGAATTTTTGGTAAAAGTGATAGTGCGAATGTATTATCTTTAATAGATTGTGTTTCCTTCATGCATGTGTTTTCCATCAAACAGCCCTTTTCACATTGCACAGTAAGAGTATGCAGAAAAAATAACAGACCTGAAATGCTTGGCATATGTGGTCCAGTTCTAAAGGAAAGTCGATTTCAGTTGCGGCTCTCACTAATTCAACTACTGCAACACAATCTCGACTATCCTGCTCGAAAATAGGTACGCCAAGGCATCCATTAACATTGTGTGCCTGCGCGTGATTTATCCTTAAAAACTCATTTCTTCCGTAAAATTGAATATTAGGAGTCCATTCTGGCATTCCTCTGAGAAAGACCCTACCAGGCAGCCCTGGAAAAGCTCCTGGACCCGTTTCTGCAGGAAAATAAAACCCTGTAGATATGTCACGGTAGCCATGTAGACACCTGCTGTTCTCGTCCAGGACATAGGGCTGCTCGCAGCTAGTGAGAACATGTCTGTTTGAACGCATCACAGGCATCCAAACCTGCAAGAGTGCATTATCTCCACAATACTCCTTTAAATGAAGGAGAGCGCGCTGTATTCTGTGCTTTAGAGTTATCAATGTGAATCTAAAGAGATGTTCCTTACTATCAGTTTCTTCTTCACCAGAATTCGTCAATCTTTTAACATGATGCTTTCTGTTTCTATCCACGTCCTCCTCCTGATATTTCCATGCATTGCACTTCTCAATAACAGACGAAACAGTGTCCGGTTCTTCTGCAAAATGTTCCGTTTTGATAGGCTTTTGTTCCCAGCACGCGTCCACAACTTCTTCCCCGGACGAATTCTCGCACTCCTCCACGGGGGTTTTAACAACATCAGACGACAAATATGAACATTCCGGCAAAGGCAGGTCGTCTGGAATTATAAACGGGGAAAAATTCACAGGGTTTTCCGGAATAAAACACTCCCCGGGGAAGGGCAGGTTCGCTTGGAAAACCGAATCAAACATCGGAGACGGTAAAAACGTCGTACACTGATGAGAAATCGGCGACGAGGCAAAGCCCTCATAGTAGGCGGAATTTTCAAAATTCATTAACTCTGCAAGCAAAGGATCCATCTTTCCTAATCTCTCTCCGGCCGCTGGCGTCAAAACATCAAACTATCCTAAACTTGTTTCCAGAGTCTTTACAACAAGGCGTCGGCAAGGCTTACACTTGTGAAATTTCGTCTGCAGAAAGTAAAGAAAAAGCTGGAGCTCCACACGGAGCTGAGCAAACCTGGGATCCTGGAGATTCATTTATGTGGAAGAGCCGTTGTTGCCTTCGACTCGCAAGGTCTCGAGCCCTCGACTTCGACCTCACCCCTCGCCCTCAACCTCCTCCTCCTTCTCCGCAACGAAAAAATATCAAGGACAGTACACAGACATATACACCAGGGATGAACAGGTGCTCGCTTTAGTGGCGGACACACACCGCAAACAAAATATTATTAGGTACTCCGCCACTACTAGATGCTGCTGCTTCTATGCTTGCTTAGCACAAATGCTATGCTGCAAAGCCACGGCATAACGACACGTGTCCTACGACCCAGGGTTGTGACCTACTGGGCGATGCTTTCCACGACCCCCAAACGAGCGGTTTGAGGACAAAATTTTGGCTGGCTTTCAATATCGTCGAGGCAGCACAGTTCACAAACTTTAATAATTAATGAGGAAAAAAGGACAGAATGGAGACTGTTATAAGCTCTGCCCTCTCATGGTCAGTACTTGTACACAAAAATATTTTATTTTCGCCAAATTTGGGCGATCGGTTCCATGCAGGAGCCGCGTGTCGGCACCGGAACAAAGCTATCCCCCTCGGGCATTATGCATCCCTCCTATTTGGGTTCATGCTTCATTATTCGCCCGGGTCCACCCTGCAAAGTTGAGATTTTTTTCCCCTCTGTCCGCCCTCCTACGTCACAGATCGAGAAATCGAATAAAGATTTCTCGTATCCACGGTGCAAACTTGGTCCGTGCAAACAAGCACAACTATTTATAATTAGTGTGCCGCTTTACCCAATGCCCAGTACACACCCGTTTAGGTTTGTACCATTTGATGGGAAAAATTGTCACCATTACCATTCCCCTCGCACGCGTGTCACAGTGCCAACTTGGAAAGACCGATTGCCAATCTCATTATTGTACTCCGCTCTGTGTGGAAAGCAGACTTTGGCAGTAATGCAATTGTTCTATGAACGAATGGAACCATCCTAATAGCGTCCATAGTTGAAAATATGGAAACAATTGGATTATATGCTTATCAGATTGTTTTGTCATTTTATTATAAAATATATATTTAAATTAGATGTCGTCTTTTAATTAAATTTGTATTTGTAAGATGGTATCTGTTATTATCAATAGAGTTGAATTCTTGTAATAAATTATTGTTAGTCAATAGAGTTAAATCTAGCTTTATTGTATTTCTAAGAGTTGAGATCTTTGAGGGATCATGTGATTAAGGAACATTCTATGGTCCTTACGAGTAATCTACAATCCTTCATTGTTTCTTAAGCCTTAATAGATGGTGTGATCAAGGAAAATTTCATCGTCCTTACTGAGTAATTTGTAATTGTTTCTTAAGCCTTAATGGATGGTGTGATCAAGAAACATTTCATCATCCTTACCAAGTATCTACAATCCTTCATTGTTTCTTAAAAATTAATGGATGGTGCAATCAAGGAACATTTCATCATTCTTACCAAGTAATCTACAATCCTTCAATGTTTCTTAAACCTTAATGGATGGTGTTATCAAGAAATATTTCATCATCCTTATCAACTACTCTACAATCCTTCAATGTTTCTTAAACCTTAATGGATGGTGTTATCAAGAAATATTTCATCGCCCCTATCAACTACTCTACAATCCTTCAATGTTTCTACTAACCATGTGTGTGCTTTCATATTAAAAAATTATAATAAACATTAATTGAAAGTAATTAATAATGATGATAAACACATAGTTTTACCATTCTCATAGTAATTTGACTATTATAGATATCTTAAATACATCCATCTAGAAAAGTTAGTTTTAAATAGATGTATTTAAGATATTATTTTTAGATAGATGTATTTAAGATTATCTGTAGTAGTTACATCAAACTTAAAAATATTTTGACTTCAACTTATTATGTGAGATGACTATATTTTTATTTTTAGTTTTGTTATTTATAATATTCGATATTATTAAGTTTTACAACCCCTTACCAATTACAAAATCATTTACCAAGCCCAAATATATTATGTTTGCATATATACAAAATAATAAAAAATTTAAGTGAATTATCTCCTTGACCTTTTGTCTCACGTTCCACACCCCCCAATGCCTCCTGCTACCCCAACTCTAAAGCTTGAGACTAATCAATCGTCTACATGAAAAACATGCTAGAATGTAAGTGAATTTTAGGTTTTCTATACACCGGCCTATATGCATCTATAATTACATACTATTGTATTTTGGCCCATGAACATGGCATATCTCCGCATGGATATGTAATTGACAGCTTTTTTTCTTTGGCTCACATACTCTATATACTATTTAACTTCTCATATATTAATATATTTCAAGTTGTGTGCCTTTTTTTTTTTAAATAATAAAATAACATAATAAGGTTTTATCTTCAATATATTATACAGTATATTAAATTAAGAGTTAATTTTTACCAAAGTTATTTTATTTACTACATATTTTATTTATTTTAAAGTTAGGATCTTTATATTTAAAAATAAATTTAAGCTCTATATGGTTTCTTTTTCACATTCACGACATAGGTTATGTTTCTCAACGTAATTATAATGATTTATTTTGTCTTAAAAGGAATTCTAGGAAGTAAAAAGTCTTTTTTTTTAAGTTAAAAACTAAGAGGGGAGGCCAAATAAACATATTCATCTGCATCTTATTAACTATGTTACCTATTAGCATAATGATCATGATTTATATATACATGTGTATATATCTATACATGTATACATTTATATCAAGAGTGTGGCTATAAATCTTATACTTAATACTAATATGTCATATCATTTTCACATGTGAAAATTTAAAAAAAAATAATAATATTTGTTGCTTTCACTAATATTCAAAAATATTAAAATATATTATCTTAAAGTCTTTATAAAATGCAAATATAATATATCATTATTGATAGTAAAATTAGTATTATTTTCATGTTAGTGGGATGCATATTACAAGGTTTAAAATGATAATTAGTTTAATGGAACCCCACCAAAGGGTTGAATTAAATTGAGATTTTATGGTGCCTCAAAAGGTAATCTAGGAAAATTAGGTCTAAGTAACTTGCATTGTTATCATAATCAAAATCTATTAGTAGTATCCTCTTCTTTTCTCTCCCATAATTGACTAGCGATGAGATAAAATTCCAAGCCTTAACAAAGGGGCTACACCTCACTGAGTCTTAGTGCACTGATAATCTAATCATCAAAGGAGATTCTCATTTGGTCATCAATACCCTCACCAATGGGGAAACTTATAGTAGAAGCTCAAGTGATTATGGAGTTGTTATAATACATCTCAAAGACACCATTCTTACATTATCTATGAAAGTTAAATCACCAAGTAGATCATCTAGCTAATATGAGAGTTAATATTAGGACCTTCATAAAAATTAAAAGTACCCTCCCCTGGGAGATTCAAATTTTAGCATTAGACTTTTCTATGGATACTAACTCTACATGATACTTCAACTCATCCCACCACATCCCCCACCATACATCATTATACTACCTTTTATTTATGGTTGGCACCTTTTCTACCTATATGAACGACTTAAGGATTTATCATTCTTTCTTTGAAAACCCTATAAGCCCTATGCATTAGCTAAATCTCAAGAATCCTAATGGAAGACCTAATACACCAAGTCACACAATTGTCTTGTGTTGGTACTTGCTATAATTAGTAGTTGTATTGCATTAATCCCGTCCCGTCGTATTTCTCTCTCTCTTCTCAATGCTTATTGTTTTATTTCCCTCTATGTTTGATCTTCTACTCCTACATCCCATCTACTCTTTGCATGTCACCTCTCCCTCTCCTATCATTTTTACCTATCACCTATCAAACCCATCGATTCATATTTCTAACAAACAACATGAATGTTTCAAGTGGACAAAATGGTGTATGATTATATCTTGTAGGTTCTTCAATAGAGTGGTGACAAAGGATTTTCCAATAAGTGAAACATAATTTAAGACACCAATGCTAAATTTATTATTCAAGTCTTGGCCCTTTCTCCTTCCTTCTACAAGTTTTAATTTCTAGTTAAGATTTTATTTCCTCTTGCAACCATCTCTCAAGTTGGCAAGCTTAAAGCAACCTAAAGCATCTATCATCTAGCATGTGGAATGGAGAAAAACAAAGCATTAAACACAAAGAACAAAGCATAAAATGCAATCTTATTTTACCCTATTCTTATTCAACACCTCAAATTGAGCTTGATGAAGAAGAGATACACACAAGACTCTCCTTTATTTCCTCAAAAGGATAGGATTGATTGATGGACTTGAATGAATATGATTTCTCTCCAAAGCACCAACATAATAATTTAGCACAAATCTAGGTTGATTAAAATGGATTGGGTTACGTTTAATATATAATTTTTCTATTGGTGAATTTTATGGCTTGGATTATCTTGAAATATCAAGGGTCCATATTGATTAAGAGGAATGGATTGATAGGAAGATGACAAGTGTCACTTTATGAAGGGAGGATTTGATGAAACATAGATTGACAAGGAATGAAAGGCCAAGATTTTTTTATTATAATTTAATGAAAAAATGTACCTCTCACACATGCGTGAGCATATTTTGGGGAAGAAAGTGGATACATAGGGAAGAAAAATGATAGCATATGTCTTCTCACACTTGTGTGAGAAGCCACGTGTAGATAAGAGATATGGTAAGTGATATCTCACAAATGTGTGAAATATCACATGTGATAATGGGATTTAACATGTGATCTCTCACACATGTGTGAGACCACATGGGGTAATGTGAATTGTCAAGATTTTGTTGTGGGATTTTTATTGGTAGATGAGCTAGGATGTGATATAGGATTAGGTTAATTAATCACATTTAGTATTGTAAAAAGAATTAAGTAGATTATTTAATTATGATTAAGAAAGTGTGCGAATTAGATGATTAAGTAAATGTGATCATTTGTTTAATTTTTTTGATGAATGTGTGAAGTGGACTTAAATAAACTATTTATTTATTTTTAACCTTAGAAAAATAATTAATTGATTAGATAAAAGGTTCAATTTTAGATGAATTACATAACATGTTAATTAAATAATAAAAATATTTAATTCATGTTGGGAGAATAATTGAAACAATTAATTAAACAAAATATTTAATTACAATTATTGTGGGTTGGAATGATACGGATTTAGTAGAATTAATTGTAAGCGATTTTGGAGTGTCTACATTTTGTCCCTCTTCGAACAATGCTATGAATTAACAGGAGTAGTGTTGCTTTAAATAAAATAAAATACAAGGCTTGAAGCAACATACCCCAATCAACTAAAAGAAATGGTGAGGATGATGATGCGCCCTTAAGAAGTTGCCCAAAAAAAGGGGGTTTGGGGAAGCCCTTGAAAAGAAGAAGCGTATAAAAAAACTAAATAAAGAAGAAAAATGAGGAGCAATAGAAGAAAAATAGATAAGAAATGGAGAAAGACATATAATTAATAGATATTTATGGGAGAAAAAATAGTTAGATGGTACCAAAAACTATGGTTTAGAGGAAAAAACCTAGGTTTGGGGCCTTTAAATAGGCCTAGTGTTACTGTAGAATATTCCTATTCATGTACTTTTCATGGATTACTCTTATATCGGGAGTTGAGCTAGCTTATGTGTGCTTTTTCACTTGGATTTGCATGGAGTTCACATGCCACTAGATTTAGATTAGTGGATTTCCATGCCTATTCTTAAGCTATTCACCACTATTCTAGGTAACAGTTGTTTTTCCTCTATATTGTATAACTACATCTTATTAAGAGTTTTAATTAATTCAACTATTACATTTAATCTTGTTTGTATTTCATACTCTCATTTTTTAACATCTTATAGGAGGGTTTGATTGTTTATCTCTTGTGGCTCAACCAGTGCCAACATTCTGCTAGTAGATCTTGATTCTCACATGGTATCAAAGTGTGTTCTAGTTTGAACGATGGTCCAATAAAATTGCATAATTTATATTAAAAAAGTGTTTGTGTTTACATTATAGAAACATTGTGTTTTATCTAGTATTTCATGTGGAAAGCATTAACAAAGTTTGGAAATCTCATTTCGGTGCCAAGAGGTCATGGATTTCTTTTGTTGCATGGTTATAAATTTCTTCTATTGAAAGTCATAGATTTTTTCTATTTGAGATTGATATTTTCACTCAAATCAAATCATATTGAGGTTGATCCAATCTAAACCATTTAGTAAAGTGGATCAAAACCCTCAAAAAGGTTGTGTGAGGTGTTAGAGACAAGTTGTGGGGTTCGATCTATTTTATTGGAGACCTTGAAAGAATCATTGTAGGTTGTGAGAGCATTTTTGTTGCAAGTCACCATCACAAAGATACCAACATCACAACCACTAGCATTGCATATCTACAAAGTGGGGGTGCCTAAAGAGGGTGAAAACCCATCTAAAGGTTTAGCCCTTGGTCATAGGTAGGGTCACATGAGGCTTAAACCTTGTGATTCCTACTAGTGAGGGCTTAAACTCCACCCCTTTTCTATTTTTCTCCAAATTGATTTTTAAGGAATATTTTCTAAAATCAAAATTGTGAAGTGTTATCTAGGCAACATAGGGAAATTTTAAAATTGTCATAACTTCTTATTGCCAACTAGAAATTGAGTGTCGTTTTATTTAAAAGTTAATATTTTTTATGCCTGATCCATTGGGAACTATATTACATTGAAATAATAAACTACATTTTTCATTGTGTTGGATTTGTCTAAGCACTAAACATATAAAGTACCAAAATATGGGGGATCCAATATTGAATCAAGGGGTGTTGTGTGTAGTTTCTACTTTCCTTTTGTCTCTTCATTTCCACACAATTCAATTTCTAAGCATGGATTCAAATCAAGTTGGCACACCATTAATGTTGAACACCCATAATACTAAGAGGGGGGTGGTGAATTAGTATTCTATAAAACCATTCAGTTATAAACCATCCAAACATTAAAATATCTAACTACAATTGTAAGGACATGAAAGAGATCATAACACCACATAACACATAAACACCAAGATTTTTACGTGGAAAACCCAAAATGGGAAAAACCACAATGAGGATTAGCTCACAATATATTATAATTGGTTATAAGATATTGCAAGGGCTTACAACTAATACACACTTTCCTTGAAAGGCTCATAGCCTGAAATGATTACAAAATAGAGTGTGGCTTACTACCAGGAGGTGAACTTATGGAATACACCTTTCATATGTTGAATTCAGTTCCAATTAAGCTTTGAAATACAAAATCTTGCACTGGTTTGTAGTTTCACAACATACACTACCTTGATACTAAACTTATATAAGCTCACCTAGTATCACACTACCACACATATCCTCCGATCACATTTCACGTCTTCAATACAAAAATGTTTCATATATATGCTATTACATCTACATGCATCAATTAGGTCGGCCTAATTAGATGTACACACACTTAATTCAAAAATAACTTGTCGACTCAACAAAAAAAATGTGCAAGGCATGATTTAGGTCAACACAGACCTAAAAAGGATCTCTTTGACAACTACAAAAACATATTAATCTTCATACCACTTGGTCAAGTATAGGGGTGGCTAGAAGAAGACTTGATCACAAAAACAGACCAAATTGACTAACATCAATCAACCAAATGATCATATGAGTGTGTGCCCTTTGGAATAAAAGTAGAGATGACACCTATAAATCATCTCCCAAATTTGTAGGGACTAGATCAAAGTATCAGAGGAATGGAGACCAAATAACTCATATCACTATTCACAACTTTGATCATAAAACTATATATATCGAACTCTTTTCATTTGTATCTTTTAGCCCATTAAACCAAAATCATTGAAAACTTGTTCATAGATGTATTCAATAGTCTTGAATAACATACTAAAACCACATAGGTCAATCTTCTAATATGAGCAATTTCAGACCAAATTACTAGATCAACGTAACACAAACACTGTTTACCAGATTAGACAAAATTGTCACCAAACAATGTTGGCATCAATGACAACACACTGGAGGGTTTCTTATTCATTATTCCAAAAATGTCTCCCTTTGTCATTGATGGAAACATGTGCCAAAAATGGATCTTCAAAATTATCTCCACTTAGACTATGTGAACTCCCCCTTTCAAATATACACCAAAGTCTCTTTACAGCATCTCCAAAACTTCTCCCCCTCAAAATATTATACCACTCAAAAACTTCTCCCCCTTTGACATCAAGGACAAAGGGTGTGTCGGTGATAAATTTGCAGAAGGAAACTGAAATAACATAAAATAAAATAAAATGTAGAGAACTTTCTAACCAGAACTGGGAGCACCTTCTAATTCCTTGGGAATGTCTTCCCAAGAAGGTTTTCCATCATCCCATATCCCATTTGCTCTGAAAAGAGCTTTATGCAATGATTCCAACTCTACTAAGCACTCTTCTCCTTCTTTCAGAGTGGATGGATTAAAATTTATCTTTTCAAGTTTCTCTACATCCGCTAATGCACTTGATATTGGAATGTGGTTGGACTTCACCAAATCTCCAAGTTGTCCATACCGCCTTATTGCATCTTGTTTTTGCCTTTGTAAGGTGAAAAATTGCTTTGCAAGTTTGAAATAGAAGTTCAAGAAGCATAATCTCTATCATCTACAATGTTGTAAGCTCTAGAGGCATTGGCAAATTGTGCCTCTATCAATTCCATTAAGTCTTTAATGCCTCTAGTGGCATCCAACCACCACATGCAATGCACAAACAGTATTTGAGCTTCCTCTTCACATTCCTTTGCCTCTTTTAAACATTGCAGCACCATACTGTGTGTGTTTGCACATTTGTCCTGTAGTACCAGTAACATTTTCTCTAGAAGTCTTGACTCTACCTATTTTTTAGTCTGCTCCTTTAGGCTAGAGGTATATTATTTGAGTGAATCAACCAAGAACTTTAAGTTCTCAATAGGATTTAAGGAGTCATCAATTGTGGCACTGGTAGTTGTATCCTGCAAAGCCTTGATGGCATCATTTATCAGTTCAATCCCTTTCTGATGGATTTCAATAATTTCCTTCTTACCAGAGTCAAGAAAGGTACCACTAAGCTTTATCCTTTGAACGAGTGATATCTTACTCAGATCCACACAACCTTGATGTAATGAGAGCTTAAGTAGCCGAGGAGGAATCACAGGCCAAATCCTTATTTTCCTTGACAAAAGACCCTTAAGAGTATTTTCGGATGATTCTCTAGATGACTTTGATGGATCAATGGTCTTTGGAGATTCTTCTTCACTTCTTCCAACCTCTGTTTCTTCCTTATTTTCTTCTTTATTTTCCTCTTCTTCCTCTCCTGAGGGACTTTCTAATGGTTTGTCTTTATTTTCTCCCTCCTTGTCCTCATCATCTTTTCCATCATTACTCTTTTCATCTTTGTTTTCTTCTTCTTCATTCTTATCTTCTTCACCACCATTTCTAATATTCTTAGAAGCTCTGGTGTTGGGTTTGGAGGAAACAAAAACATTAACTGTTGTTGGAGTATTGTGTTCTACCTTCTTTTCTTTCACTACTTATAGCAACACCAGATATTGTTGGAAATGCATAGGTAGTAGTGGAAGGTGATCTTCCTAATCTTCTAGGTCTAAAGGGCTCTTCAATACTTTGGCCCTCTTCGCTGTCGCAACTTCTCTTAACCTATCAACAAGGGTATTCTTATTCAATCTTCTTCCAAATACAATCACCAAACATTTCCATGAAGGGTTACATCAATTTTTAAATGTTCCAATTCCAAACTACCTCCAAAAATTGACCAACTTCCCTTAACCACCTTTTAAACTCTCTTGACTCTTAAATTGCAATTTGACAACCTTTGTTCTTAATCACCCTTTATAACTTTGTTTTGCAATTCTCACCTATTCTTGACTCCTACTAACTTAAAATCCCCAATTACATAATCAATGGTCATTTTAGACCTTATTCATGAAGGAAAACATGAAATATCAACTCTATACCATACTCTATCCACCTAGACCTTATTGTCAATACTGACATGGTTGACAACTTATTACATTGCATCATATTTTAGCATATTTTGCAACTTCCTCATTGCATATTGATTAAAAGACCTTCAAATCAAAACTATGAACCTTCAAGACTCATTCTACTTTCACCCCAAGGTGTAGGTGCCCCTGCACCATCAACCCTATGCACTAGAATCCCTATGTGCTATTATAGCAACCTAATGCGCTAAAGCGGGTTCTTAATGCGCTAAAGCGGGTTCTTGATGCGCTAAACTATTTTTGGACCCTGACCTAACCCTATGTGCTACTACAACGACCCTATGCATTGTATCGGGTTCCAAATGCAGTAAAAGTCTAATCCTATGCGCTAAAACGTGTAAAAAATTGAATTTTCAAAAATGCAAAAAAGCGAGAAAATTTGAATTTAAAATTTGAAAAAAGTGGTTCTCGGGGTACGTACTAGAGGTTTGCATGCGGCTGGATGCTGGTGGCGGAGAAATCACTCAAATTTGTAAGTGTGGCATGGAATCCTATCCATTTTGGCTCTTCTCTCTCTCAAATTTTCAAAAGGCAAAATTACAAATGAGCTTTCTTTTACCCATTTTGACCTTTTAAGGGCTAATTATTGTGGCATTTTTTTAATTTTTCAAAAGGGGCCTTTTAATCAACTAATCAACAATGTGGTTGGAATCTAAGCATTATCGGGAGATAAATCAGGGCATCCTCATCAAATCTGACAATCATCAACATATCAATCAAAAATCATTTAATCATCAAAAAAATTCAAAATTTCAAAAATCCTTGATTTATCTCCCGAGGGGGCATCCTTCCATCATCAAGAAAAAATCAACGTCTCGGGCATGTCAAAAATTTTATCATCATGGTCTGGAATTTTTTTCTTTGAAGCAATGCGTCTGCACACATCACTTCAAAGAGGAGCAAAATGTATGCACGCAAAAATGGTCTGGAGCACAAATTAATTAAATACTTGCTATTTAATTAATAAATTCCAATTCCTCTACTATTATAAATAAATTGATAAATTTATTTATATGGTTCATTCCCTAAATTCTTCCTTTTCCAAAAATCATTTTCCTCTTAAATTAATTAAATGCACAAATTAAATAATTTGTTATTTAATTAATTTCCCTCCTCCATTTAAATTTGAATTTTTAATTCAAATTGGCACATGTCTCCATATTTCTTCTAACCACCTCCAACTCACCTGCCACTTCACCATGTGTCACATGAAATTGAATTTTCCAAATTTTAAAATGTGAATTATCATCAACAAATTTGAAACCACCTTGGACACATGGCTTCTTCTTTCCTCTGATTCTCTTCAACACTTGGCAAGGTATTTTCTTGAAGGGAACCACCTCCTTGATTCTCTCCAACCTCTTTTTGCTCCACCGTTGATGCCTCAGGATCACAATCTCAACCATCCATCACTGCCACATCATCTTGAGCCTAGAAAAATCTATAAATAGAGAGCATTTCTACAACTTTTCATATATATTTAGGTTACAAACTTACGCTGTAGAATTCTTAGTGCAATTTGAGAGCATTGTGAGAGTATTGTAGTTAATTTTTTGCATTTTAGTTCATTTAGAGTTATTATGGAAAAATCAATTTTAGTAGCTTAGTCACTGCATCTTTTATACAACATTACTATTAGATTTGCATTATCAATTTTAGCATCATTTGAGCAATCAGTACTTCATCATAGAACATTCAACATTTATGCATCAAAAATACAAAAATATAGGGATGTAGGCATATAGTTTGTATTTCACAATAGCTTCTCATTTCTTAGGTTGTCATCTTTGCAGGTTCATGTGCAACATTTAATAGATCTGAGAGAATGAATTCTGCAGGTCCTTAAGATTAGAAAACCATGGAGTGATTTGAAAAGATAGTTGTAGTCATTTAATTCTTCTATTTTGATTCCTTTTATGTAATACATTGCATGGATGTGTGTTTAGTTTTATCATATTGATACGCATATTTTCACCCACACACTAATAATACATAATAATACTAAAAATTAAAAATAGGAAAGGAGTAATAATCAAAGATAGAAAAGAATAAGATAACAAAATTGAATGACATTAAAATGAAATTCACGAATAAGAATGAGAAAGAGAATAAAAGAAATTAAATACAGTAAATGAAAATTAAGAGAAATATGAAACCTAATAATGGGGAACCTACTAAAAAGAGGCTAAAACAAATTATAAGAACTAAGGACAATAAAAAAAAAAAAAAAAAGAGGCTAAATACTACCAAACGTATACTAAAAAGAAAAGAAAGATCAAAATTTTAAAAAAATCCTAAATATAATTTAATTTTTGGTTTATTTTTAGGATTTTTTTTTAAATTTTGATCTTTCTTTTCTAGTATTTAGCCTCTCATTTTTTCTTATTGTCTTTAGTTCTTATAATTTGTTTTAGCCTCTTTTTAGTAGGTTCCCCATTATTAGATTTCATATTTCCCTTAATTTTTATTTATTGTATTTAATTTCTTTTATTCTCTTTCTCATTCTTATTAGTGAATTTCATTTTAATGTCATTCAATATTTTTACCTTATTCTTTTCTATCTTTGATTATTACTCCTTTCCTATTTTTTATTTTTAGTATTATTATGTATCATTGGAACTTAATAAAAAAAAATTCTCTTTTTCTTCTTAATAGTTAATTTCATTTTTCTTTCTTTCTAAGTGTTTTATGTTTGATTGTTTTTTATATTTGATTGTTATTCTCTTTATAATGTTTTTTTCGTATTATATTTTTTTTCATTTTGTTACCTAGTAATTAGGTGGTAAGTATTTAATTCCCTTTATTATTTCCACTTTATTCATTACTTTTTGTTCTTAATAATTTTTTGAATGTTTTAGTTTCTTGCTATAACATTCTTTTAATTTTATTATTTTTCTTTATCTTTTATTCTATTTTTGTGTTTTCTTTTATTTATTATTATCTTAATAGGATTTTTCATTTTATTTTCTTTTAAATAATGCTATTTTCCAAGTTTCTTTCATTAGTATTTCATTCTTTTTTTAACCTTTTTCTTGCTTGGTCAATATGTAACCTATTCTCCTCTACCCTCCTTATCTATTTAACCTTCCAACTCTATTACCTCATTCTTACATTCCTTTCTCTTTCTGCTTGCATATCATCTTGATGATGGATCATGGAGTTTGATCTGAAACGTTGATATAAAAAATCTACACAGTTTTAATCCAGAAGCAACTAGCACTTAATGATCATGGACTGTGAAAAATTTATGCTATTAACTACCCTTTTTGTCTTTGAAACCTAGGTATGAAGTAAGCAATTAATTAAGAATAAATATTATAGAAAGTAAATATTGGTTTTATATTTGAAAAGTGTTTTTGAGATTGAAGGAAAACCATTCAAAATAAACTGGCACCTATCCAGGGCTACAGAGTCACAATGCATGTACACATCTTTCACCACATTTTAAACATATCTTGGTGATCATTCAACCATTACCACCTTATGTTAATGAAACTAACCAATGACTAACAGTGCAACTTCTACTTAACAATCCAACCTGCACCAATAATATTCTCATTATTTTCATTGAAAGAATTTACATTGCTCCTTAAGAAAATGCTAACCATGAAAATAATCCAAATGCAAAAAATGTGCTTGGAAAGTTTTACAATACTTGATTGTATTACTAAAAGAAAAATTTAATTACAAAATGGAGACAAGATACATTGAGAGAATGCAAAATCATGTATTCATATATGCTCCAATCAAAATATACAATGCAATTATAGAAAATTTGCACAACATGAGCCTCTATTTCCATGCACAAAACTAATAGCCTACCCCTTAAAACTTCTTCAAAATCCTAGAACCCTAACAAATGAGACATAAACTATATTTTAAAGAGATGAGAGAAGCCCAAATTTAATCTCAGCTTGACACCTATCACAAGTTCAACCTTCAGATCTACAAAAAAATAGCATCTGGAAAAATGCCACTTCACTTATTATTTTCCCTCTTTCACTTTGTATTCATTCTTTTGTAATTTAAGTTTTATTGCCTTTTGCATTTGCAATCTTGCGCAACATTCTTACCTGCATGTAAAAACTCACTTACCATCTCCATTTTCATCTACAAGTGATTTTTTTTCACTTTTGGGTAAAAACCCACCTCATTATGAGTTAAAAAATGCCTTTACCATACCCACTATACCCCTCAAAAAATCTCAAATTCCTTTTCAATTAGTTGAGAATTTTTTCAAACACATAGTTGACATCCATTTTACACTTACATTTTACCTACAACCATTAATTTTTCTTTTGCACTTGTCAGTGATTGCATTTTAATTCATTCTTTCTAGACATTACTCACTGCACATTATTTAACATTCTCAGGTAAAGAAGACCTTTTATAACAATTCTCAAATAAATACTTGGAAAATTAAACCTCCTTCATTCACTTTGCAATAGAGAGAAAATATTTAAAAGGTCATCATTGAAAATAATCATGTGTAGGTTGTGATTACCATATCTAGGCCGTTTTTTAGCTTGCTAACAGTTAGAAAATGTTTATAACAACATTAAAATGGATGCCAAGGCATGGGAAAAAGTCTAGGAAAGCTTTGAGAAGTAAAAGAAAATCCCATCAATTTGTAAAAGGTCCCAAAATCACCTCCAACTTCTTTACA
The DNA here is from genome assembly GCA_007115665.2 of Sequoiadendron giganteum. Classification (NCBI taxonomy): domain Eukaryota; kingdom Viridiplantae; phylum Streptophyta; class Pinopsida; order Cupressales; family Cupressaceae; genus Sequoiadendron; species Sequoiadendron giganteum. The sequence goes on from CM021101.1 coordinate 798,344,122, forward strand.
CGTGATAGAAGAGATGTTTAGCATTTAAAAAGCAATTTTTTGCAATTTTGCAAGCCTCCTCAAAGTCACCGTGCAAAATGACAGAAAAAAGATTTGAGCTCTTCTTTGATTTCATTTATTTCCCTCCATGCATGAGGAATCAATTTCTACAATTGAAGAAGGTATAAAGCATGCTTGAAGGAGATATTTACCCCCAAAAATGAAGCTACAGGTCATGAGTAATGATGCAGGCAATTTTATGGAAGCGTAAACAACATTTTCATGTTTGAAAATGGTTTCAAAATGCCGCTCCAAGCTCCTCCATGTGAGAATAAGACTTATGGCACCCTTTTATTCATTTTCTGGTCAATCAAACCCCACACCCACCTCTAAAACACTACAACTTTGCTTTCCATATGCCTCCCACACTTTTGCAAGCCTCCTCAAAGAGGGGTTGCGAAATAGTGGAAAACAAACTTATAAAGAAAAATAGTTTATAAAGTTTTACAAAGTATTTAAATCCTTTTCTTATATCATTTTTTAATATTGAAAATATTTAAATATTAAAAACTTAAATATTTTCCAATTATAAACATAGCAAACTTAAGGATTTTTAATTTCTCCTGTCGATAAAATGGTGAAATTGCATTGAACACAAATGAGAGATCTTAGAGCCGTGTTTTTGTACAAGCGATAATAATTAATTAAATAAAATATGGGTTTGCAATTAGATTTCACCCAACAAGTCAAAATTTTGTACTTCCTTTGAAATTGGGTTTGTTGGAGGTGTGTGCCATACTGGAGAAAGTTTACATTAATGTATCACTTGACCTTGCATTTCGATGGAATTGAAATAGGAGAAATTTGAGACCAAAATAATAAATTGGCCACCCTCATATTTTTGAAATTTGCAACTTTTTTGGGATGACATATCTAGCTCAGTCACAGTTAGAAACACATTAAAAGGCATATCAAAACTCATCTTGGAAGCACGAAACTGGATAGGAATACTACCATATGTCCCAAAAAAAATTATAGCACATAGATTTACATGATGACTTCTAAGTTGCAAAAATTTAATTGGCGAAGATGGGCTCCGGGGTAGATGTGACGAGAAGCAGACAACCTCTGTCACCAAATTGAAAGTGCATAGGCACTTCAAATTTGCAAAAAATTGAAGGTGCCTATAGGTTTTATACTCTTACTGACTTACAATAAGAAACCAACAAATGAAAAACATTGTTAATATTCTTTAAGATCCTTACTATCACTACAATATCTTCAAGTATCTAATTCAAAGCAATTTTAACCCATTACTTGAATAGAAGCTAACAATTAAAAATTCATCAAAACAAATGTGCAACAAGAACCTTGAATGATATTTGATTATTAAGATTCAAAAGATATTGTATTACAACATGGAGACTATTGAAATTCACAAGACAATTGAGAGGGGGGAGTGAATCAGTTGTGTTGTGCACTTTTTGCACACACGCCCCACTAAAAGTAGGGACCCTCTTTCTTGCTCTTTTTTGATTTCGTTCTTGGTGTTTTGCCCCCCTTTGGTTTTGAGGATTTAGTTGTCTTGGCATGTTCCCAAGTGGTTATCCTGTTCGTGCAAATGCCCCTTGAGGGAGGCACTTTGAAAATTCTGCATTCTGGGATCCATCTTGAGTTTTTCTCTATTTTCGGGAAAATTCCCCTGGGGTGGAATTCCCCGGATACCGTGGAAACCCGACAGAGGCTGCTTTGTATTGTTTTCCAGAACTTTTGGGACTTCATGGAATTCTGCTTGGACTGGATTTTCCCGAGATTCTATTGTGCCTTCAGATCCCTGGGTTCATTGTCTTGTCGTTGCATTTAATTGCCTCATACGGTCTTGCAGTTTTCCTTTATTGAGTTTATTTGCATTTTATGAGGAGATTTATGTCATTTTCCTTATTGTGAGATTTGAGGAGTTTGATTTTGGATTGTTGAGGCTGGATTGTGCGTTTGAGCTCATGGTCGAGGGTTGCAGTCGAGCTTTCTTGTGATCGCTTGCATTTTTCCCTGACTTTCTGGGTCTCTTGTCGATTGTCGCTACCTCGATTTCTTTGTCCTCATGGTATGCACATGCTATCCTCCCTTTTGATGAATGAATTGAACCTGCTTTGAAGTTTGTGTGGGTGTTTTCTTTGAATTGGGATATCGGTGTGGTATGGTCTAGTAACAGTGCTAGGGTTGTCGATTGTTGGCTTGATGCCCTTCCTCATGGCTCGCGTCTCCTCTCCTTTTGCATGATTGTAATTCAAGCGGTTTTACCATTGCTTTGCCTCCATCTATTTAGTTTTGAGCTTCCTTATCCTGAGCTCTAGTTTAACCTGAAATTCCCTGACCTGTGATGAAACTGTGTCCTGGGCGAAGTGTGACCTATTTCTATCATCCAACTTGATAATAGCCTTATCATTAGTTGATTTGTGTGAGGAAAAGTGAAATGAAGATAAAAAATCGAGATCCGAACTATGTTGTCATGGAAATTTCCTAGGGTTTCCTCTGTTGAAATCCTCCTTCTGGTTGAGTGGATCTTATTTTGGTCATTTTGAACCTGGATTGTTCATCTTGCATTATAACTGATTTAAATCTTGGGAGAAATCCCCAACTTCCTAATCGTTTGATTGATCTAGACGAAATCCTGATGAAGTCAAAGATTTCGAGTTTTCAAGCTCCTCACAGATTTCCTTTATCTAGGGATTTCCCTGAATTATTCGTCGCCTTATCGATTTCCGGAAAGTGGGCTCAAAGTGTGAAAATTGCATTGACTTTGCAAAATTTCGTGCCTTCGGGATTTTCCTGGAATTTCTTGGTCCCTTCATTTTCCCAGAATTTGTAAATTGTCATTTTCGCGGATTTCCGTCCCTGGCGGATTTTTCTGAAATCTTGTTAGAAATGGATAATTAAAAGAATGTATGAAAGTTTGGTTGATGATTATGCATTTCATGATTGATTTATGATGGATTGGATGTTTCTTTGTGGTCACTTCGCTGGATCCTGTCTGGTTCGAAATTTCTCAGAACTCCTCTCCAGCCTGAATTCCGCGAGAGGGCTGAAAACCCGAACTTTATAATAAATGATTCTTATGGGTTTTTTGGGGATTTTGTTCATCTTTGGGATATTTTTAATGAATGGGTACATCATTTGTGATGGATCTAATTGAACTCTTTGCTATGATTGATCTTATTTTGGTGTCTTTGTTGTGCGTAGGCAGAATCAAGTCAAGCTATTGCTGGGTAGAGCAAGGGTAAGGAAATGAATCCAAATCCTGAGGGCTCGACTATCTTCGAAGAAAAAGAGTTAAGATGGATTTGAAGAGCAGAGTCCCTAAGAGAAAGCTGACCTCCATTTGGTCAGGGATCACTGATACAAACGTTGGGCTACGGGATTATGAGGAGTTTAAGGCAAGAATGGCAACACAAAATCTCTCTCTATTGGCCAAAAGAATATTGGAGTATGGGTTGGCACATGTGGCTGGATTTCCTCCTACGGTCCAGTGTTACGAGTTGGTGCTGGAATGTGCCAAGCACTATGACAAAGGCACATAGAGGATAGTTGGTCCTCAAGGAATAATTGTGGAAAATCTTAACCATGTGTCCATTGCTAAGACCTTTGACATGCTTGATAGGTCTCATGTTATGGCCTTCGATATGGATGTAGCAAAGAAGTATTATGATGAGAATGTCATCAAGTCCCAATAGGCTGTCAATTCTTGGTTGGAGAAACCCAAGTCCCACTTCTCTAAGTTACCCAAGTAGTTGTTCAAAGCTAAGTTCAGGAAGGAATACTATGATGCTATCACACTCCTCAGCAGGGCAGTGGGATTGAAAAGTGCAGGAATGTTTGAGAACTGGATGTTCCATGTCATTTCAAAGATGGGGCAGGGTATGGACTACCACTGGGTAGGAATTATAAGTGCAATGATACATGAGCAAATGTGTAATGTTTCACAGACAAAGACCTTCACAATGACCTCCTATTTGGTGTATGCACTTGCAAGGTATCACCCATACAAGGGATTGAGCACAAGGGGTGTATTTGGGCAGGATGTAATTTATGAAGTGTATCCACAATTACACTTCGGTGACACAAGCTATAGGAGGGTGAATGATGCATTCACAATGTACATCACTAGGCTATTGCAGGGTGCAAAGCATGTTCAGATGTCAGACAATGCTAAGGAGTTAATCAAGAGGTTTGGAGCCTGGTTTATCTAGTTTCCCACCTTTTCATACATCAGAATTGATGGTTGTCAGAGGGATCCATATAGACTCCCTTGGTACCCCACAGATCATGTTGTACTTTTGGAGGTCACAAGACAGATCTATGACTTTGATGTAATTATGAAGAGGGAGAAGCACAAGATTGGAGTTGGTGGTGACTTTCCTTTGAGAATAGGCAGTGGTGAGGCATGCCCTTCTATTAACTCAACCCATGCTTTTGAAGAAGAGATGAGTACTCTTGGTCTTTCCTTCCATTCCAAGAGATCCAGATTTGACATAACTGGTGAAGCACAGAAGAAGGCCAAGAGAGATTACAATCACAAGGATGACATAGAGGACTATTGGGCTAACATCAGTGATGAGTTTGAAATCAGAAAGAAGAAGTTCTCCAGGCTACCAGTGAACTTGGTCTGGCTATACAACATAAAGGCCATTCCAAATCAAGTTGAGGAAGATGGAAATTTAATTCAGGGCCATAACTTTGAAGCTATGAAGGATAATCCAGTTGGAGAAGTGGATTGGCTGGAGGAGGAGAAGACAGAGTTAGAAAAAATCATGACTCCAGTAATCAAGTACACCAAGCTATGGCTCAAGCACAAGATGTTGGAGTTGGAGAGTGAGGGTGTGTAGTGTACCTATGATCTAATGGGAGACTTGGAGTCTCACTTCGCTTCTGAGGAATCACCTGAACAGGACCCCAAGGGTAAAACCAAGGTGGACTCTCCTTTCAAGATTAAAATTAAAGATGTTCAGGCAGAGGAAGTAGGGAATCAAAGAAAGCCTATAGCCAAGAAAAGGAAACATGTCTCAAAGAAGAAAAAGAAGAAGTGGATGCTAGTGTCACTTTTCCCAAGAAAAGGAGAATTGTGAGGCTATCACAGAAGGAGAAGGAAACCTCTAAGGCAGATAAAGACGTTGAACCCCCGGTGGTAGAGGTAGAGAGCTTAGGAGAAAAGACAGGTATATACCAGGAGATCAAGGACTCCATCTCCCAAGGATGGTGCACCAAAGGCAAGTGTTCCCATGACTGCTCCAGTCATTGAGCATGAGGATGTACCTCTTCCTCATGAGACTTGCAATGTGCTAGATGAACCAAAAGATGTTGAGGATCCCCAGGATCATGGAGAGGAAGAATTCCAAGAGGGAGAACTCTACAATGCTGAGGTAGAAATGGAAAAAGTTATGTAGTCTCCTTTGGTGGCTTATGAGGACTCACCTGCAAAGGTTCATGAGGATATACCTCCTCAGAAGGAGGAAATACCAGCTAAGATTCCCTCACCAGTGCATGAAAGAGGAGAGCATGACAAAGGAAAGGAAGATATAGCTGAGGAAATTCTTGAGAAGCAGAGTTTGGATGAAGATGCATCCAAAGTTCAACAGGATACAGTTGGACAAGATAATGTACAACCGAACCCCACAGTCCCAAGATGGTTGGACAAGGAGTTGAAGAGAAAACAAATTGTGGTGGATGATACTCCTCCCAATTGGGATGAATTGCTGGAAAGGAAATAGTAAAGAAGAAAGCCAGGGTTATTTCTAGGATTGAAAGAGATGAGGCAAATAACAGAGTGGTCCACATTGCTACTCCTGCTCTTGACAAGAATAAGGATAATGTGACTAGGAATGATTATAATGTGCAAACTGTCAACCTAGGGCATGCTTCAATGGAACAAGATATTGAAGAATATGAGGGTTCTAGTGTTGTAATCCTTGGCAGATTAAGGAAGGAGGTGCAAACCAAGCAGGAATTGAAGAAGGAGAATAACAAACTTAAAATATATCTACGAGAGCTGATGAAACCTTTGCAATCCATTAGCTCCTCATCATCTGCTGCAGGCTTCCTTCCACAAGAAATGATTATTGAGTTAGAAAGGATGAAGGCCACTACCCATGTTACAACAGGCTAGTTACAAGGAGTGCAAAATCAAGGCGACAATGGCATCAAGGATATTATGTTGACTGGTGGGGATGCTATGAGGTCAATTGACTGGCTAAAGAATGTATTATCCGAGGATAAGGAAGATAGGGATCTTTTGCTGAAAAAGACTAGAATCATCATGGACTACACCGAAGAGAAGCTGGTAGGAGATGGAATTCTTCCTTCTTGCAAAGCAGCAGAACCCTAGGAATGGTTCGCGGTTTTGCAAATAGGGCAAAGGGTTTTGAAGAAGGTAGATAAATAGGGGTGGCAGATTGAGGATGCCTTGACTGAAATTTACAACAAATGCATCTCCTCCTTAGAGGTAATGACAGGGAAAAAGAAGTTTATGCCAAAGCATCTGAGCCTTGAACAGTTGAGAAAATGGTGACGAGAAGTGTATTCTCTAGTCAATGAGGACCAGGTCACCGAACATCTATTGGATGATGCAACTACATACATTGCAGTAATTCATAAATACAAGACCTTGAAGGTGGACTGGGATAAGGTGGTCAAGCAATCAAGGGACGACATTAAGTCCATAGAAAGAAGAATGAAGGTGTTAGTTATGCCACCTATTGCCGACTTGGAGAAGGTATTTTTGATGATACAAGATAGGGCAGGTCAAGATAAAGAGAAAGGATAGGGTAGTTAAAGCAATGCCTCATTGGGATTTGTGATTCCCTATTATTCCTCCTCTTCCTTCGCATGCATTGGACTGGGTTATGTTGGAGATCCCAGATCGACTTGGATGAAATTGGTGCATTTAATGCACATTTCATGTTATTTCGAATTCGTCTTGGCCGACCTATTTTTGGCCATTTGTTATTATAAACCCAATTTGGCCGACATGTCTTGGGGGGTTTTCTATAAGTTTGGCATTATGCCTCATTTGTAGGGAGTTGGACGATTTTTGTATTAGAGCGAATTGAGATAAGAGCAAGAGTTAAAGTTAGAATTTAGTTTATCTTTCAAGCAAGTGTTGTAACAAAAGACTGTAATTATTGTCACTTGGATGGTTTAATACAAGTAAAGACATTATGATTTGGTGCCTTCCTTGTGTTGAGTTTATCTGGCATGGTTCTTGATATTCTATCTTTAAAATTGCTTAAGTTTATTTGATGTTAGATGTTTGATGATGTTTAGGGTTTGATGCTTGAAGTGTTTGCAACAATCTCTAGTCCATACTTTTTGCAGTTAGCTGATTGTTAGTTGCTTTGCAAAGTTAGCCTGGACTTAAAATTGTGCTTAGTTCAATTATGAATGCTTGTTCATTTCAATTGCAATAGGGTTGTTTTGAATGAATGTTCATAATCTGAAATTTTTTAACACCTTAGAAGATTGCACTATTTTTGTAAGATTACAGATTTATCTAGGTCAAACAAGAATTAGTTTATGATGGATTGGTCCATTTCGAGCATTTTATCATTTGCATTGTCAATCTTAGAATTAGAATTAATCTTATAAATCTCCTTGAAACCCTTATCTTTTGTTATTTTTTTATTATCTGGGTTAGATTTAGTATTTGAAGTATCATCATATTGCTAGATCTGATAAATTCGAGTTCAACATTTGCTTGTAGTAAGGTCCCTTTGTGATTACCTGCATTTTCACATTTATCACTGAGTTTTTTTTTTTGCATTGTCAAGACCTGGCATTAGAGACCTTGGTCTTATCTATTTGTTCATAGAGATTTACCTTTCAAGAGAGATAGGATATCATATTTTGTCTGAGTTGTTGCTATGCAGAAAACACCATCAACAAGTTGTATCTAATCACATTCACTTTTGCTCTTAATCAATTCCACATTCACTTTAATATGTTATTAAGTATAAAAATTAAATACAGATAACATAAAGCAAATACTAGAGGCACCAGATTTACGTGGAAAACCCAATGAGGGAAAAACCATGGTGAGGATTAACTCACAATATAATAGTAATGCAAAAGCAGATACAAAGGCTCACTGCCAGAGGGCTCAATGCCTAGAAAGGATTCACTATTCGGATATAAAGGTTCACTACCTACAAATATGACTCACTGTCCAAAAGGAGGCTCACTGCCTATAGACAAAAAAAGATAATAGAAAATCCACCAAAACAAGTTTCACACATTCACAACCTTGATCAAAGAATTGCAAACACCATTGAATCACTACTTTTAGGAGTCAAGCACATTAAAGTATTGTTGCCTTGATCCACTTTCACACAATCTACTTTTAACACTTGTTTCACACTTGTCACACTTCTCACTTTTAATTCACAACATCTTGAATTTTATTTATACCATCTTCAACCTTAGAAACTTTCTCCAAGGTCGACTACACGTTCCTCATTTTACAAATTCAAATTAGGTTGACAACTCAACATTCCTATAGTGGATACGAATGAGAGTGGAACAAATACATACTTAATCAAGACCCAAAAAACATCTTGGATCAATCACACACTTCCTTAATTGATGCTTATCTTTCATGTAACGTTTAGACACCAGGTCGACCAAACCTAATGAAAAGACCAATGAACTTTGAAGTACGTGCATCCACAACAAGATGATAACATGTGGATCACATAACATGCTTCACCAAATGATGGAACATCTCTTAGAAGTCTTTAGATACATCTGCAACATCTACACCAATCTTCATACACAAAAATCTTTGCATCAGTCCAACTGGACCATGCATACACATATAGTAGCTCTGGAACAAGACTTTTGGAGCACCAAACTACAAACATTTTTTCTAGAACACAAATAACACCTTTATTAACCTTCTTCTAGATCTGAAAGACTTGAAACAAACCAATAGAGGACTGCAAAGCAGAAACATTGCTCCCAGTCCATAGACAAACAACTCTGCCATACCAATTCACAAACTGGTGAACACAACTTTCACTCTTCATCAAACCAAAAGCTATAACTCAAGATATATTATCTAATGAAGCCCATAAAAAACACTACAGATCTGTACAAGCATAGGATCAACACAAAATAAATGTAGAGCACATTACCATAACACATTCATAATACACACACAACTTTATCTTCAATTTTCTCAAAAGCACTTGATAATTCATCATATCAACACACCCGCAACATCATAAAGATATCTCCATGTACTCACAACATATTTACAATATCTCAACCATACATGTACCACCTGCAACATTTGATTCCTTTCTCTGCAACAACCTGAACTATGTTGACATCAATGACAACAACACCATACTCATTCATACTTGCAATAATCTCCCCCTTTGTCATTGATGGCAACACATGATGTGAAAAACCATCAAAGATAGCACACACACTCTCCTGCTTATTCTTTTTTTTTTTTCATATTAGACAACCTACACAATATTTCTGCACTCACTTTTCCTTACAAAGATTCTCTCTCCCTTTCAATTTTTTTTAGATATAGATAGGATTTTTCACATGCCTCTCTCTCCCCCTTTGACGTCGATTGCAAAGAATTTTTTTTGCATGAATCTTCAGCCATATAAAATCCTGATCACTCCCCCTTAGGAGTTCACCCATGACAACACACATATCATTCAACAACCATGATACTCTCTACTCCCCCTGAGGAGTAGACCTCAATAATCAATCTAGGCAGATGATAAATCTGTAGATCCACTAGACTGATGCACCTCCATGTGCACCTAGTTCAAAGGAGGGGCAGTAACCCCCAACTTCTCCCTAAGATACTCAAAAGTATCCTTCAGAAGAGCCTTCGTAAATATATCTACAATATGATCCTTTGTAAACACATATTCAAGTCTTAATTCATTCTCCAACACCTTCTCCCTTAAGAAATGATATCTCATAGATATATGCTTTTTCCTAGAATGCATTAACAAATTCTTTGAAATATTTATTGCACTTGTATTATCACAGAAAATAGGGATAGGTTCATCACACATTACACGTATATCCTTCAATGTTTTCATCATCCAAAGTACCTGTGTACAACATTATGCAACTACATTATATTCAGCTTCTGTAGTGGATAAAGAAATTGAATCCTATTTCTTTCTTAGCCATGAAACAAATCTTCCTCTAAGAAAGAATACTCCACCACTTGTACTTTTATGATCATCTACACAACCATCCCAATCTGCATTAGTGTAGGCATTTAAAGTGAAATAAATATCCTTAGGATACCACAAGCCATAATCCAGAGTGCCTTTTAGATATCTGAATATCCTCTTCACAACTATAATATGTGTTTCCTTAGGTTTTGCTTGAAATCTGGCAACCAAACATACTGCATGCATGATATCCAGTCTAGTAGTAGTAAGATATAACAATCCACCAATCATAGATCTGTACATGCTTTGATCAATTTTAGGAGAATCATCATCCTTATTTGGTTTGCATCCAATCACCATAGGGGTACAGACCGATTTGGAATCATCCATTCCAAACTTCTTCAATAGTTCTTTAACATACTTAGATTGTGAAATGAATATGCCCTTATTAGTTTTATTCACTTGGAGTCCAAGGAAGAAATTCAACTCACCAATCATAGACATCTCAAATTCCTTTTGCATATCCTCTACAAATTTCTTGCACATACCTTCATTTCCTCTAAAGATAATATCATCAACATACACAAACACTATCAACATTTTGTTTCCTTCAAATTTGAAATAGAGATTGTTGTTTGCAGAGCCTTTGTTGAACCCTTACTGTGTCAAATATTTGTCCAACCTTGCATACCATGCTCTGGGAGCCTGTTTAAGTCCATATAGTGTCTTTTTCAACTTGAAAACCATATATGGTTTATCTGATAACTGAAATCCTTCTGATTGTTCCATGTACACCTCTTCTTCCAATTCTCCATTCAAGAAAGCAGACTTAAGATCCATCTGGTATACTTTGAAATCTTTGTGAGCAGAGAATGCCAAAAACATTTGTATGGCCTCCATTCTTGCCACCAGGGAAAATGTCTCCTCAAAGTCTATTCCTTCAACATGTGAATAACCCTTGCATACAATCTTTGCTTTGTTTCTTACAACCTCACCATCTTCATTCAGATTATTCCTGAACACCCATTTTGTACCAGTTACATTATTGTTTACAGGTCTAGGAACCATTTCCCATGTCTGATTCTTTTCTATCTACTGCAACTCTTCTTTCATTGCTCCAACCCAATTCTTATCTTTGCATGCTTCACACACTATTTTAGTTTCTATCTTAGAAAGTAAACACAAATTTACCTCATCTACTACCACTTTACTTCTTGTCTTTACACCTTCACTTTTATCTCCAATTATTTGTTCTTCTAGATGATTCATGTGTACATACTTTGGAGTCTTAGGAGCAGGTTCCAAAGTCTCTTCTTCTTCAATATGTTATTTTTCTTCCTTATCCTCTTCTTGTACTTGTCCACAGATAGGATCTGTTAGGTCTCAAAAATGCAGGTTTGAACCACGAGAGGTTTTCAAGCTCTCACAACATTTTTGGCTAACGTACAAGGCCAAATAATGAATTTGAACCTTCTACTCTTCAGGCTCTGCCAAACCCAGGTGAGTGTACCTATATGAATGATGCAGATTTGAACTATGCTTCCTACTTGATCAATCCATCCACAATGACAATTTGACAATGGAAAGATATGATCCTAATTTGGTATAAATTTTATAAGCAATATTAAAGTATAATTCAATATGTTCAGTTAACATATGTGGAATTCTGAAAAAAATGTTTAATGAAACTAAATGAATAAAAATAGGTGAGACCAGTGCCCTGTTGGGTAAAACGGAGTCCAATGAAGACTTAGAAAATCTCACCTGTAATGGCAACAACTCAAACTATTTGGCGCACATACACGAGTTTATAACTTGTATAAACATACAAGTAAATAGTTGACAAACTCTACTTGAGACATATTGACAACCCTAATTATACGGTTCTTCTTATTAATCCAATTAACACTTCTAAATTACTGTGATTGACTAGAAGGATTTAATCTTTACTTGAAAGAACCAATTAATCACATCACATGAATACAAAAAATATGCATTGACAAACTGAATATATACTTGATATATCAATTTAAATAACATAGAAGCATTAAAGTGGAGACAACCAAATAATTGAATAATTCTAACAAACAATTGATACCAAGATTAGTTTGCAAAATCAAATATCTTCATTGACTTCTTCAAAATTCATACATGCATCATGGTCTTCATAGTGTAAAACATTCTAAAATTATTTGTCTATCTAACCTCTAACCCTTATTCTTTATCTATCTCTTGCTTTTATATCTTCTTAGAAAATCCCCCCGTGCCTTTTGGTCTTGGTCTCCTCGTATTCTCACAAGAGGCAAAAAGCTTCCGACCAAAGGTTGCATCACTTGATGACAAAAACAAAACATAATAGAAAAACAACAATAATAATTGTTGCAACAACAACAACTACTTTACCACTTTACCGTGCACCTCCTCCTTCTCTGTTGTGGTAGCACGGTGCACCTGTTGTCTTTGCATCTTCTACCACTTTACCATGATATATCTTTCTACTCCCAATGGTATGGTGGTGTCTATTTATTGTCTTCTTTGTATATTGCTCTACCACGGTTTGCTTGATGACCCTTCACGGTATGGCGGTGTCTTCTTTGTATTGCTCTCTCTATCGCTTTACTACGGGCCTTGTTCAGTCTCTCTACGGTACCATGGTATCACTTTTCTTCCTTCACTACTGCGCAATCGTGGTCTAACATTTCATTCCATGCAATATGGCAGTATCGGTCTGGATCTATCTCTGCTTCCTTCACTTCTGCACAACCGCAGGCTCTATTCTGACTCCTTGCGGTGTAGCGGTAAAGGTATAATGTGACTTCTCTTAATCGTGATATCGCAAGCTGCTTTGTAAGGGGTTGTGGTAAGGAGGTATGAGGTGGAAACTACAAAGGTTGAACGTTAAGGCAACAATACATCGGTAAAAGGTATTTTTGGCCTTGTGGATGGCAATAAGATGATTTAGCATGAATCTAGGTTTAAATGGATAAAGGCCTCTAGAATTTATATGGAAATTTCGGTTATAACAACGACTCCTATTAGGGATGAGTGATTTGCTAATCACTGCAAGAATCCAAAATATCTTTGGGGACACAAACCAAAACGTCAAAGGATATGAAAAATGGAGGGAGGTGAAAAATGGAGGAGATGGAAATGATCCTATACTACTATACATGGAAATAAAATTTTATTTTTAATGAGGGAACTTTGGGATTGTCCATGTACTAGCAAGTCTTAGCCCCTTTTGAATTCCTAAACTACTATGCATGGAAAAGAATGTTTTGAGAGGTTTGTTAAGAATTGTCCATGCACTGACAATTCTTAATTTGTTGTTACTCCTTAAGAGAAGAAATGCTTTAGGAACTGCCCATGTACAGGCAAGTCCTACTCCTCTCCAGACATGTTCTGCAAATAATAAGAGTCCTCCCCTCATTTTCCAATGATCACAAAAGGTCCCAACCACAAAGCTTCAAACTTTCCATGCTTTCCCTTCTCCTAACACCAAGCATTCCACATCAACACTAGATCATTTTCTTCAAATTTTTGATCTTTGGTCTTTTTATCACAAAGATATTTCATTCATGATTGCAACTTCATATTTTGCTTTTGATTCATTCTCCTTATTTCATCAAGTTTTGCAAGCTACTCCATTCTTTCCTCCATTGGTTTAGAAATATCTAAATCCTCTTGCAGAATAAAATTATAAACTGGTAAAAGATTATGTAGTGGCATCCTGGCTTGTGTTCCATATACCAATTCAAACAAAGACTTTCCAATTTCCTTTTTAATGTAATCCTATCTTCCCACACAACCATTCTCAACTTTGAATCCCGTGCCTTTTTATTTGTATCTAACATCCTCCTTATTATCTTTAAAAGACTTTTATTACTTGATTCTGCCTGACCATTTGCTTGTGGGTGATAAGGGGCAGCATAGAAAATAGTAATGCCATATGTATTGAAAAAGTCTTTGAATTCATCATATCTAAAACACATCCCATTATCTGTGATCACTCTTACTGGTGTGCCAAATCTAGTTATGATGTTTTCCATTAGAAAATTCATCACCACCTTGCTTGTTGCTTGTTTAGTTGGGATTGCCTCTACGCACTTAGTAAAATAATCTGTAGCCACTAGTATCCATCTATGTCCTCCACTTGACTTTTCCTGTATTTCTCCAATGAAATTTGTAGACACGTAAAAATGGCCTAGGCCTGCAAGCTCTATTTTACCACTTTCATCCTAGCATAATTATGATATTTTAATTATGTTTGTCGCCCACCTTTGACTATTAATTAAACAATTCATAATTATTTAATTAATTCATGTATTTTTATTCTTCATGATTATTAAATAAATAGATTTTTTTAATTTATTTAATGCGTCACTAACTATCTAAAGTCTTCTCGTAATTAAATAAATTTCTCAATTTATTTAATTAATCTTTGTCATTTATGTCTTCCTAATTATTAAATAAATATATCTTATTTATTTATTTAATACTTCACTAATTCTTAACTCTTTTTATAATTAAATAGATTTATTAATTTATTTAATTATTGGGTCCATTCTCTAAATTAAATAATTATTTTTAATTATTTAATTATTTGACATTTCCCTCATTTTAAATAAAACAATTTATTTAAAATGGCCTCACATGATTAACTATCACTTCTTTTAGTAAATAATCTCAAAATCAATTATTTACTATCAGACTAAATCCATATTTTGAATTAATTTTAATTCAAAATGGTAATATTCTTCTATAAATCAAGTAATTGCTAAAATTATTGATTTTCCAAATCTCATCTTCTTGTTCAAACATGATCTTCTTGATTTTACTAATTTTCATTTCACTGTCACATCTATTCTCCATCCTTGATTTAATTTCTTAAATTAAATCTTGTCCACTCATTTGGAAATCTTATCCTAACCCTAATTGAGAGTTTCCATTTTGAATCTTTACCATTGATTCTAGGGAATTCCTCAATCTTTAATCTCATTTGTCTATCCAAAATTACATTTTCTATAAAATGCCAATTATGTCCTCATTT